>JAOQIF010000221.1:0-103716 GCA_026260285.1 Colletotrichum sansevieriae | reverse complement strand
TTATATTAGTATAGTAGTTATTATATCTCTCCTTATATAAGGCGTTCGCTATATTAATAAGTAGTAGTACCTCCTTCTAATATATCTCCCTAAGGATAATAAGGCTCTTAGTCGGGGCGCTCGTTTATATAACTATATTAAGGATACTTCGTAGCTTAAATCCGAGTATAACCTTATTTAGTAATTATCTAATTATAGTAGATAGGGAGTTATTAAGATTATGCTATAGGGCAAGTAGTATATTAGTCTATAATATATTAGGGGATTTAGATATATAGAACTATATCGCGATTTTAGTAGTCTAGTTTATTCTTTTGCTTTACCTATCTATCTAAGGGTAGTATACTATTAAGAGGAGGAGCTTAATATAAAGGGCGTTAAATATTATATACTATACTATAGAGATAAACTTAGGATCTTAGTTACTAATAATATAACGTGGAATTCCCTAGTCTAAGAGGAAAAATATACGGAGTAGGACTATTACTTATTCTTTTGCTCTATAGGTTGAATATCCTGCGAGAAGGATTATCTTCTTTAAGAATTTGAATATTATTATTACTAATATATCTAACTCTAGGAAACTTAGCAGGGCGTAGGGACTTCTATAGGATAGCACCTTAGGCATATTAGTAACGAAGTTTATAGTAATAGTATTATAAGGGATATCTATAATAGGGATAGGTTATAGCTATCCTAGTAGCCTTTAGCAGTCGATTTAGTTCTCTTTATACTAGTTATAGTAGGCAATATATCATTATATAAGTAACTTCTTATTATGAAACTAAAAAGTTAATATTTCTACTATTATATAGTCCGCGCTAAAGTAGTATTTTTTATTATAACTAAGGCGGAGAATCGCAAGTACTAACTTATATAGGATATAGAGTCTCTAGGTGCTATTAGTAGCTATATAAAGGATAAGCCCTTCTAGCAATAGACTCTAAGGAGTCGTTCGATAGCGTTTTAGGGCTCTCCTAGCAGCTCTAGCGCTATTTTCCTTAGTAGTAGTGTTAAATAATAACTACTATTTGCCCGGTTCCTTCTGCTAGGATCGGAGTTATTTAAGAATTTTGCTATACCTCATATCGTTAGTATAATTATCTATAATCTTAGTAATAAAGTCCTCTGAAATGCGTATAGTTATCTCCCCTATTGCTCTATAGGCTTATAACTTCTCAGCTAACTAGTTAACTATGCTTATAAATCCTGCGTTATTATTATCGTTATTACTATAGGTTATTTCTATGAGAACGTTGCTATCCTCAAACCTATTAGCTCGTCCTAAGGCTATAAGCAATAGCAAGTATAAGAGGGTATTAGGGATAACGTTAAGCTTCCCTAGTATATAAGTAATATTAAGGTTAAATTAAATAAGTAGTTCGCAGCGCTCGCGAGCTGCAGGTTAGCCTTATTGAGGTCTATAGTCCGTAGCGAGGTATATATAAGAATTCCCTTTATAGCTGCGTGATTTATAAGAATTTATATAGGGTGCTTATTTAATTATACGAGCTTATAAAGCTTTTTCATAGCTTATACTACTACTACTACCTCTACCTCTATAGCAAAGTATTGCTTTTCTAAAGGTAATATAACCTTAGATAGAAATAGTACTAGTTAGATATAGATTTGCGCGATATCTTTGCTACGTATATTAGTACTATTCTATAGGATATCTAGTTAGAATACTATAAGCCTAAAGCTGCTTTTATAGGTATTAACCTTAAAAAATATAGGCTTATTTAAGTTATAGTAATATCTTATAACCTAGTTATAGAGATTCTCTTAGAAGGTATTCTATACCTCTTGCTCACTTAGTATTAGCTCGAATAACACCTTTTGGACCCTCTTTATTCGAATTGCCTTTAATAGACTATTAGGAAGTATGTTTTTATTATAGAGTTTCGTAATAAGACGGGTCTTTCTATCCTATAGCAGCGTTATAATAATATTATACTAGGGTATATTATATTATAGCTATCTAGCTATTCCGAGGTATCTCTCGATATTATAGAGAGTTTTCAGGAAGCGGAGGTTCTTAAAAGCTATAATCCTATCCTCTATTTATTTAATACTATTAGTATTTATAATATAGCTAAGGAGTCTTACTTTAGGAAACCCTATAAAGGACTTCTTAGGTCTAATATAAAGGCGGTTATTTTTAAAGAGCTTGAGAATAATATTAACATGCTAGAGATAATCCTTATTATTATTACTAAAGATAATAATATTATCGATATATACTCGAGCAAAGTACCTATAGTTATGCAGGAGGCGATCTATAAAACGCTAAGCATAGGCTAGCGAGTTCTTAAATCCTATAAGGATAACGTTAGAAACCTCGATACTATAGGGACTTATTACTACTATCTTATTATAGTATCTTAAGTAGATTAGTAGTTAGTAGAAGAACCTAGTAGCGTTAAATATTATTATGCATTTCTTCCCTCTAAGGGTATCTATTATATTATCTTAGTTAGGAAGCAGGTATACGTCTAGGATAGTGATTTAGTTAAGAGGGCGGAGGTTAATAATAACCCTGCTTTTTTTCACACTATTAACTACTCGCTATATAATAAAGAGCGGATAGATAACTAGGATTAGCTTATTACCCTATACTATCTTACCGTTAGTATGCATCTTACTATAGATATTCTCAACAACTTCGAGGTCTTTAATACTAAGGGGGTAAGGCTTTATTATAGCCTTCTGGTTTTGCTACCCTTTAATAAGCTTAATATATATATATTAGTTATTTAGCATAGGTACGATCCCCTTATTATAGCAGATATCTCAGTTATTGAGGATTTCCTTAAGTCTACTAGCAAAAACTATATCCTAATTATAGATCTTAAATCTATCCTTGCTATATATAACTAGGATATCTTTTAGCTTAGATATTCTATAAGATAGAATATTATCTACTTAATGAGGCGGTCCTAGGCTAGATTTAGCAGGCGGGGTTATAAACTATGCGCTAGCTGCTATATTACTTATAGCCCTATTAAATTCAGATTGCAAGAACTAGCGCGAGTTTAATTCTCCTCCTATAAGGGTAACGATATCTATATAGTTAACGAGGTTAATAATCTCCTCTACTTCTATTAGAATAATATAGCCTAGCTGCTATCTTCTTAGGATTATTATTAGCCTATCTATTATATTTCGTATAAGGATAAGCTTAGGGTTATCTACTATAACTATTATATTAACTACGCCTATATAACTAGATTAAAACTACTAAGTATTAGAGCCTTGCTAGCTTAACTTAGGGAGGTTAATAAAGCTAGTAATAATAAATGCATTGCTCTGCGGGGGAATAACTACGGTATAGGCATTATTAACTCGTCTAGTTACTAAATGCTATCTCCTAAACTAAACTAGATACTATATTCTATATACTAAGCGGAACTTAACTATACCCTTATTAAAGTCTATAACTAGCCTATAATCTTTATAGAATAGTATTCCTAATAGAAGATTCGCTCTAAGGGTATTTATAACTCTAGCTATAATAATAATATAGCTATAGATCTCTATATTGCTAATAGTGCCTAGGATATAGAAGTCGAATATAACCTGCTCTATTACCTAAAAGGTTAAGTCTATTATATTTATTCTCTATAGTTCTATTATTTGAAACGTAGGATTCCGCGCAAAGCGCAGCACCTAATTCCTATTAACTAGAGTTATTAAGGCGCTTATATCGATATAGACTTCCTCTAGGCTAGCTATATTATCGCTTTTTATATTAAGGCGGAGATAGATCTATTTAGCTAGTATTATTTATTTCACTAGTTTCACCTAGGTATTAATAATTTAGTTTTTCTTAAGTAATACCTATATATTATTTGCTTAGGGAATCGCAATAAGACCTGCGAAATTCACTATATTATTAACGTAGTATATAGCAGAGTCTATAACTATAGTAGTTAGGGAGATTACTAGCGGGCTTCTTATTATAACTATAATATCCGTCGTCTAGCCTACTATTTCCTCTTTGCGTAGTTGCTCTAATAGGGTAGCTGAATCGTGGGGGACTTCCTGTACGTCTAGTAGGATATAGCTGCTATTAACGAGGTTATTGATATTATAGTTATTATCATGATCCTCCTATATATAATAGGCGTCTAAGTTAATCTATCTAAGTCTATTATATTTTATATAATGTTAAAAACCTAGGTTTCTCCGTAGCTAGTTCTATAGGTAGCGATTTTTCTAGTTTTAATAGTTATTAGAGCGCTAGAAGCGTTACTAAGGTTAATAATATTATTAGGGTTGCGGATTATTATTATTATCCTATTAGAAGTCTCGGTTATTCTATTATCCCTTGTTATTATTCTATATTATATCGTCGGATTCTTCTGCTATATAGTTAATGCTAATTAGCGCCTAGAGTCTGCGCTAAACTGCCTTACGTTTTTTCTCAGCTATATTAAAGTAATCCTCGAGAGTATTACTAGTAGTTAGTTTATCTAGGAATTACTAAAGCTCTAGGTTAATTATATTATAGAAGATTATTAATAGCTAGCTAATTATAGATATTAGTCTTATTTATGCTCTGCTATATTTAAAATAGTTTTAAGTAAAGTTATAAATATCTCTATCTCTCTTAAGGTTTTCTATAGTAAACCTATATATAGCGATCTATTAGATAGACTCCTATTAGGTTAGTATAAAATATCTCCTAATAATATCGCATAGGGTATAATATCCTATGCAGAGGTAGTTCTATCGTTTAATTAGCCCGAGTTAGTATTCCTACTAGCTAAGTACTTTCCCTTATAATAGAGAGCTCTAATTCTATATAATCTCTAAAGCTATAGCTAAGCTAGTAGTTTTAATATCTAAGCTAGAGATCTATAGATCTATCTCCTTATAATATAGAATATCCTAGTTATAAAAGACGGGCTCTATGCTATATTTCTTATTAGTATCTAGCTAAAAAATACTATATTATTAGGTAAATCTACCTTCCTATTGAGTTCCTATAGGCTATAGTATCCTAGTATTAGCCTCGAGCTAGCTAAATATTTAAAGGAGTAAAGCCTCGAGACCCTAGGCTAGCAGCTCCGGGTAGGGCCCCTAGGATAATAGTAAAAATATTAGTAGTAGTACTAAATTCTATTATAGTAGCTAGGTCCTCCTTATTAGTAGGTCTTATTTTAGTAGACTTATAGTAGTATTATAAAGAATTTATAATATTCTATAAATTTTTTGCTCCGTTAGTCCTATAATAGTATCTTTTAGCGCTATAACTTATAGTTCGGGGTTTTTTCTACTCCTCTTATAAATATTATCTACTATAGCTCTTGCTTTAATAGGAGGTCCTAGGGGTTCGATATCTAACTAGCTAGATTAGATAGGAGTTATAACTCTTTTATCTCTCGGGGGCAGAAGGGTGATTCTCTCGCTAGCTCTATAAAGGCTTTCTTCTCTAGATAGGGGTATAAAAAGTGCTACTATTACTAGAATATCCCTTATAGCTATAATTATATTAATAATACTAATTAGCATAGCTATATAGTTATTAGGCTCGAGTATCTAGTAATAGCATAGATTAGCTTTTGCCTTCTAGCCTATATTAATAATATCTATATAAGGTATATAGTTATTATCCCATTTAAGAGAGGCGAGGTTTGCTATCTAGTTATAAAATCGTTTACTAAGGCTAAGGGTAAAGTTATAATCCTTATAAGCTTACTAGAACCTATAGAGCTTATAAGCCTCGTTATAATATCTAATTCTAGCTATATCTCCTATATTATAATATTCCTCTATAAGAGAGGGATTACTATATTAATTTAATATTAAACTCGAATAGTTAGCTATATAAGTCGATAGTTAAGACCTCTATCTCTTTAACTTCTTTAACTTCCTTCTTTTTAGTATATAAATACTTTTAGAAGGGGGTTTTGAGGTCGAGTCTAAGTCCTCTACCTTATTATAAGTCTTTATAGTATAAGGGAGGTCTTAGATAAAGAAAAAAAAAGAATAAGTCGTGCTACTAGATATTATAGTCTTCTTACTAGCTTAGGGCTATAATAGGGGTTGCTAAGACTGCGAGTAAAATAAAGAAAAGAGTAATATAAGCGTAAATAATAATAAATAGTATAATAAGTAATTATAGGTATATCGTAATATATTCTATAATAGCCGAGCCTTCTAAGCTTATCTGCTAGAAGTCTCCTACTTAAAGGATAGGCGTTGAGCCTAACCGTGGTCACGTGGAATACCACGTGATGGCCGACTATATCACCAAAAGGCGTGTGATAAGAAGTCTTATAAGGACTATAAGAAGGGCAAATAGGCAGCTAAGAAGAACTTCTTCGCTATAGATACTAAGACCTAATATAAGGAGGTTATTAATAATAATGCTAATAATATTTAGAATAACAATGCCTAGGCTACTGAGCTAGTTTATATAATTACTAGTATTACTACTAATATCGAGGAGCCTGCCCTAGCTAAAACTATAGCTACTACCCCTCATAAGACTCCTAAGAAGGGCTGCCCTAGCCCTATAGCCTAGCGCTAGTAAATAGATAAGGCAAAGGCTCATATTAATAACGCTTTTCTATATTACTCTGATATAATCCTTATTAAGGAGATCGAGAAAATCCTTAATAATATCGAGCCTTCTGAGAATATATCTTCTAACCTCTATATTAGATATATCTAGGATACTCTTAAGTAAGTATATAATATATATATTAATAATAATACCTATAGCGAGCTTCTCCCTAGTTATACCTAGGTCCTCGCTATATACTTTTATAATACCTATAGTTATACTAATAGAATTATTACTAGTAACCTTATTATAATAAACTATATTAACCTCCTTTCTATTACCCCGCTTATTAATATTAGTAATATTACTACTATAGACCTATTAGCCCGTAAGGATGCTAAAAACGCAAAGGACCTTGCTAATAAGGCTAAGGGTAATGTTAATACTATTATTAATAGCATCCGATAGGAAATCCTTCCTCACCTCGATACTATAGAGGCTAATATAGCTAATATAGATACTATTAATATTAACGCTATTAATAAGCATCTCGCTAAACTTAAGAATAATAGTATATCTAAGCAGGCGGTTACTAATAAGATTTATATAGCTATTAATATAGTTAAGACTAAGGAGATTGCAAGCCTTCGCACTGAGATTGCAAACCTCTATACTATAATCGAGGGTCTCTAGTATATTAGTAATAAGCAACCCGCACCTAGCGACGCTAGTAATAATAGTACTACTAAGCGCTAGTAGATATCTAAGTTTAATATACTCCTCTATAAGCGCAACGCCTAATTAATAATACTATAGTAATTTCTAGTAATTAGGATATAAAGAAGGAGAGAAGGGAATATTAAGCATATATATCCTAGATTAATAGAGATAGCAATTAGGATAATTGCTTTTTAAAAAGGGGGTATATATTACACGCCTTTTAGTAATATAGTTAGCTATTATATAGCATTCTATATAACTATAGTTAGGCTTAACGCCTATCCTTTAAGTAGGAGACTTCTAGTAGATAGCTTAGAAGGCTTAGCTATTATAGAATATATCACAATATACTTATAATTACTTATTATACTATTTAATATTATTCACGCTTATATTGCTCTTTTCCTTGTTTTACTCGCAGTCTTAGCGACCCCTACTATAGCCCCAGGCTAGTAGGAAGACTGTGACAGCTTCTTGACTTATTATTCTCCCCTTTCTTTATATTTATATTTGTATATAGGATTATAAGGTTTATTGATCTTCTAGCTTTTAGCTCTAATATATTTAAGCTCTTATAATATATACTTAGCTACTTCTTCTAAGAATAGATAATTATTAGAATTATTATACTTATATGACTCTTTTATTTACTAATATCCTAAACTAGATATATCCTAATTATTATTAGCTTTAAATTTATCTCTAGACCTCTTAGTTAGGAAAGTTTCTTTATCTAAGTCCTATATTGTATTATTATATTATAATAAAGAGCCTAGCTAGGAAGCTTAATTATAAGGTAATAATACTCTAATATTATTACTCTACTTATATTAAAAGAGGGCATTACTATCCTTAGTTTATAAAGAAATATTATTTACATTATAGTTCTCTCTATATCTATTATTTATATATCCTATAGATATATCTCTATTAAGAATTTTTAGAGGCTAGGAGTACAAAATAATATTTATCTTTATTTATTCCTATTTCTATTAAATTATCTTAGCTCTATTATTATCCTATTATTATCTATTCTTTTTAATAGTTAAGTAGTCCTTTAGCTTATTATAAGCTAGGATAATATATCCCTATTTTTTATAATTAAAATATTAAAAGAGATTACTAATAGCTAGTCTCTTAGTTTTATTTAAGGCTTAGGGGTATTAATTTAATTCTTAACTTCTTTATTTTACTTTTATATTTAACCTATTAGCTTATATATGTAGGTTATATAGTACTTTATATATAAGTTTTATTATCTTTTTATCTCTCCTTCTAGTCTTTCTAGGACTTTTACTACTAGGTTCTAATTATCTTTATTCTCTATATTAATATTATAGTTATATATATAAAAAGGATTTATATATTACTTAATTACTTACTTAAGTTTATTAAAGGTGTATTTATTAGGTATTTTATACTTATCTAGCTTCTATTTATAATAAAACCTATTTAAGACTTATCATCAAAGCTATAGATCTTTTATACTATTAGTAATAGAAATATAAACTTATTAAATAAAAGTAAATAGATAAGAGATAAGTAGTTATTTATAGATCTTTAATACTCTTAATAGGAAGTTATTAAGAGTCTCTCTTATCTTTTATTTGAATAATAAAACCTCTTTCATAGCTCTATTATTAATAATAATATTATTACTTTCTAGGAATCTCTTTTTAAAAAGCTTTTTAATCTAGTTCTAATTCTTCTAGTTTTCTATTATTATATATTAAATTATTCCTTAGCTTCTTTATATAAGCTAGTATAGAATATAGTAATATATGATTAATTCTCCTTCTTAATATTTATTATTTAAAGTCTATTTATTACTACTTTTACTAGGTTAAGATACTTTTTAATAGATATACCTTTCTCTCTCTTTAAGAAGGAAAAGCTTTTCTAGCTATTACTAAAGAAGTTTATAATAAGAGATATAATAGGAATAAGATATCTTAGGGTTCAGGGTATTTTCAAGGCAGTACTAAGTATAAGAAAAGGGTAGTTTAGTATAGTTAGTAGTAGTAATTTAGAATTTAGTAGCCTTAATATTTTATTTAGTTTTAAAGGTCTTAGGATTAATCTATATAGATATCTAAACTCTATTAAGAGGTTATTAAGGTTAAATAAGAAACCTATTATATATTAGCTATTAGAGATCTCTTAATATTATACTCTTTAGGCTATCCCCAAGAGTAGCTATAATAATTTCTTAAACCTAGAATAATCTATAAGCTATTAGGATATTATTTTAAAACTAGAGGCTATTTAGTCTAAGAGGATAATAAGTAAGCTAGAATTATATAACTATAATATTTACTAAGGCTTAGATATCTTAATTTACTTAGTTAGTTATATTATATAAAATGAAAGAGAGGTTTCTTATAAAGGTTTTTAGCTTATTCTAAACTTAGAACTCAATAATTAAAAGTCTTTATAATTAATAATAATTCTAAGTTTCTATTTAACTACTCTTCCAGAGAGGCCTCCTAAGATATACCTATCTAGTATATAAGCTAGTATATCCTTATAGAAACTAGTTTTTAATAGCTATAACTATTTCTTATCACTATCCCTAGTAGGTTTATTCTAATCTAGAATATTATTAACTAATATTTTTTTATCTTTTAGTATTATTAATTCTTAAACTAGCAGGGATTAATATTTATATTATCTCTAAATACATAGGTTTATTCTAATTTTCCCGCCTCTATTTTTATATTTTAAGAGAAGAGGAAATTATTATATTATATTACTTATATACACTTATATATACTAGGCTATCTCTAATACTACTTACTTATTCTTATTTTTCTAATCTTATTAAGATTATAAGTTATAAACTCCTAGGTGCTTTTTAATAAGGCTATTTTTATTTCTTATAATTAGGAAATTATTAGTCTTAGGCAATTATCTTTCCTAAGGATTTATATCTTATATCTTTCTTAATATCTAGGTATCTCTAGTATCTATTTATATTCTTATTATATTACTTATCTATATTATCTAGATCTATATTATCTAGATCTATATTATCTAGATCTATATTATCTAGATCTATATATATATATGTATTAATATGTTATTATTTATCTTTATTATTAGTAGCTTTTCAACTAATTAAATTAACTTTTCCTTTTTTAGAGCTTTTTCCTAGTAGCTACTCCTTATATTTAATATAGTAATCTAAACTAAAATTTATTCTCTATTAGTTTATCTTCTCTTTCTTACTCCTTAAATTATTCATTAAATTACTATCCTCTTATATTACTAATAATTATTTATAATTATTCTATAAGTATTAATATAATATTTACCTTATATTAATTTATAATTCTTAACTTCTCTATTGTATAACTATATTTATCTAGGATATTATACCCCTCTTTATTAAAATATCTTAAATCTAAAATATATATTATGAAAAGCTTATCCTTATCTTTTTCCTAAAATATAAAAAGTAAAAAAAGATTCTCTTTTTAAATAACTACTTTTTAATATTAATCTACTTCTTAAATAAGGCCTCTTAAAAAGTTAATCTTTATAGCTATACTTATTTATCTTCTTCTAGCTCTTTTAGAATTATCCTTCTTTTTAGTTTACTAATTCTAAAAAGAAAGCTTATAACTTATAGAATATTAGGTTCTAATATTATCTTTATTACTATATTATAGATCTTCTAGATAAGTCTTTCTAAGTATATCTATTTCATAATATAAAGCGAGAGTAACTACTTAATAGCTTCTACTAACTTTTAAAGATATTACTTATCTTCTTGGTATAAACTAGGTCTTTTAGCTTAAGAATTCTTAAGGATTCTTATAGGCTTATTAGTTTAGGTCTTATTAAATTTCCTTAGTAGTTAAATTAAAAAGGAAGGGGCTTAAATTAGATCTTATCTAGGTATATTATATTATAGTATATTTTCTATAGGTTTAAAGGGGGAATTCGTATAAGGGATTTATTTCTATATATAAAATTAGAAGAGAAATTAAAAAAGAGAAAAAGAGGGGATTATAATTAAGTAGTATTAGTATTAGTATATCTACCTCTAGGTATTATTATTAAGTTATAGTAAAAGATGCTTAATTCTTCTAAGTTCTGATGTGGGGCTAAGCCCCTTCTATATTAGTGCTATTTTCGTACCTTCCTTCTCTAATATTATTGGCTTATTATCGGAAGGTGCTAATAGTAGGTCTTTAAGTGCGATGGGTGCTTCTCCTCCCTGGGCTGGGGCAGTGGGCGGGGGAGCTTTGACGGAACCTGGGCGAGTTTGGGGGGGAATGTGGGGGGTGCTTCTGAGCTTGAGTCCGAGTAAAACCCGGCATCCCCCTTCGGCTAGCGGCGGCCATTTGATAAGCCTGAACTCAATCTTATCGCGGCATCTGCGATTAATCACATTCATTGAAGACAACGGAACGCTGTTGCAGGCGCGTGACTGTTAATCGTACTTTGAAAACCCTCTTGGACCAATTGGCGGCTCAATTATTAGTCTCAAGTGTTTGGTGCAAGTTTGGCCAGGAGTTCGACCAAAGCCCGAAGCCAGCAGGTTTGATGTGATCAGGATAGTGTGTCATTGCTATTTTCGGCTGCCCTTTAACTAAGGTAGAAGCCAAGCTGATAGCGAGTCAGATTTCCGGCAGTTGCCGTTTCTTTTTGTGGTGAGTAGTCTTGCTATACCTAGACGGCGACAGGAACGACAATGAAGACAGAAACGACCTCGATGGGGTTTCCTTCGTGGTGTTGAGACTGCGCATCTTTCTTTTCTCTCTTCTTATTGCTCGTGGTCAGATTTCATGAAATGGGATCACAACTTCTCCAGCTCAGCCGCAAGTGGGTACGTTGACAACTCCTACTTACCTACAAAGGTATCTGATGGCCTTCGTCCTCGCTGACGGTTCCCAGCTGACTTTCGATCCAAAAGAAATAAGACTATATTACCATGGGACGAGGATGAGGCTCAGATATATCCAATGACTGGCCGTTGTTCTCGTCGCTGATTAAGACGCTCAAGCATCTGTGAAGTAGCCTGCCTGTCTTACAGTCACTGATGTCAAAATCAGGCGAGGCGTATATAGGTACCATTCACCAAAAAAAGGGCAGTCAAGGTGCCGCGCCTAATCCTACCAAGGTTTTTACTTTTTCAACTCACGTCGACTTCAACATAACACCTCTGATTAATCTAATCCCAAAATCCAATCTCAGGTCATTGTTGTCCGCGAATCTCAGCACCCATTTCTCTAATCTCCCTCCCACCGTCCTAAGACCCCTGGCCGACCTGCCTTAGGTGGTGCAACCCACCTGCGGTCTCGGCCATTCCGCCCGCTTCAGCACAGAACAATCCAAATTTCGCAGGCGACATTAGCGGAACCAGGAAGCCCATAGCCCGCATCCATTGCGCATCCGTCTTAGAAGGCTCCATCTCCCCACTTTCCACTACGATCACCGGCTTCCTGTCCTGTGTTCTCTCCCGTAACTTCACGACCTCGAAATTCCCGCGGCAGACGCCACACGACATACGATGTCGGCTCTTCGCCCAAACCATAGGGAAAAGGCTGCTCCCAAGGCCGGGAATGGCCTCATCGACCCGACCAAAACAGGCAAATACCCTGTCATCCTGAGCGACACACTGCTCGGCCGCACCCAGAAGGATGTATTTACCGCTGTACGATGTACGTAACCCTCAGAACCACCTCACTTCTTTCCTTCTTCTCCTTTCGCGAATCTTTTCACGGGATCTAACAAGTCAATCCAACGACAACAGACAATCACAAGCCCGAACTCTCCACAGAGCCAGCGATAGCCACACTAAAACCCGAGGTCCCTGGCAGCAAGTCCAACTTCAACCTCTCCGTTCCTGATGGCAACGGAGGCACATACGCATACGCTGGTACGCGCACCACGGACGACAGCCAATATGTCCTCTACTTCGACCCGGCCCGCAAGGCCTTCATCCTCGATAAGGTCGATTCCACCTTCCACATGAACCTCACCCGCACCCCGTCCAACGAAAATCCCGAGACCCTGCGCCAGCAGTTCGAGCAGCTTGACGCCTCCATCACGGCATCCCCGGCCAAGCCCCCGCCGCCCGCGTCCTCAGCAACAGACAAGTCCCCCGCGAAACCCAAAACCAAGGCTGCCGCCGCCGCCAAGCCCAAAGCAGCCCCTAAACGCGCGCAACAGAAGAAGAAGGAGCCCGTCAGCATCCAGCTCGCGCTCCCCACCAACGACGCGCCTCCATCGCCGCCAAAACCCGCGGCAGCTGCCGCGGCACCGACGCCGAACAAGGAGAAGCCGCGCAAGGCGATCGGTTCGGATGAGGAAGACGACGACGATGACGACGATTTCGGCCTGACTATAGAGTACCCCGACGAGAACAAGAACAAGAAGGCGGACTTTTCTCCCGCATTTCCGTCACAAGGTATCAACATCCGGCGGTTCTCCGACTTCTTGCGGGACTCCGAGGCCGATGACGCGGACGGCGAGTCGGACAACGAGGAGGTCCCCTTCGATTTCAATCTCCCCAGCCCCGTTAACAACCAGCAGCGCCAAAATCAAGAAGAGGCTGAACCAGAAGCGGACCAGATGGCGGTCGACTCAGAGCCTGATTTCGAGGACGCGCTGGAAGACGACCTGGAGGCGGAGCTGGAGAAGGAGTTGGAGGCTGCAAATAGCGGCGACGCCGGAGAGGAGAGTGAAGTGAGTGAAGAGGATTAAACTGGTATTCACATTCTCTGCTGCATGAGAAGCAGCTGCAACGAAGTTGTGACAAAGAGTGCCAGTCTTTATGGAGCGGCATGTCTCTGTTAAGGATATAATGATGGCGTTTTAGGAGGACGTAAAAAGGAGTTTTGTTTCTACCTAGTTTTTGGGACGGTTCCTTTGAAATTGAGCCACAGCCCAGGCAAAGCGAAATACCACCAGGCAGGATATCTTATAGTCGAAAGTGCATTTGTTAAAGAGAGACATGAGCATTTGGTTTGTTTACAACAACCAACCAACATCTGTTGGGATTTCTTGACGTTCTAGTCCTCATACAAAACCACTCCGCAACCCGGCCCTCGCTCCATCTTCTTGCTTCGCAGCATCTCGTCGGTGACACCAAAAATCTCATTGGCGCACCAGTTGTGGTCGCGCGCGCCGGCCAACGCTCTTCCATAACCCTTGGAAACCACCGGCTTTTCCCTCTCTTCGCCGCCACAGCCCGGACTTCGCTCCTTGTTTTCCTTCTTCTCCTCGCCGAAGAGATATTCCGGGTCGATGCCGCCCACGACAAGGTAGACGAGGTGTTCATCGTCTGATTGCAAAAGGAGGAAAGAGCCGCATTCACCACAGAAGCAGCGCTCCACGCCCGGCGTGGCCCATTACGACTTGAGCGTCGGCGGTGGTGCCTCTTTGGTATTGGTGACGTAGGCAAACGCGCTCTTCTTCACCATGTGCATGAGGAAGAAGAAGGGGCCTGTGCTGCGGCGACATTGGGTACATTGGCAGGTTTGACACTCTGCGAAGCGGATCAGAGATTTGCATGCGGAGGGAAAGGGAAACAAACGGAAAAAATAATAATAATAATAACCCTCTCGGGAGGATCACACGAGTTGGACAGAGCTTGCAGCGGAGGCAAAGTCGTGCGAGGAGGGGAAGTCGACGCGGTAGCGGATCGAGCCGCAGAGGCAGCCGCCTGTGATCGACGCTGGCTTGGGGAAGGACTTGGTTGTCCTTGTGTGAGAATTGGAAATGTATGAGGTAGGTAGGTAGACCTCCGGATCACAAAAAAGTTCTCCTGGTTTATATTTGAGTACTGAACTTGATGCTTTGATATTGGATGGGCATTTTGCCCACTCTTCTCTTCATCATCACCACCTTTACAATCCACGCTGCTCGTCAATCACGCCCTGCAACCTCTGTCGCTAGCTGCATGGCCTTGCAGACCTTCATCGTGCGCCTTTACGTCACTCACAGATGCAGCGCGGAAGCGCAGATCTCGCCGCGGCGGGCGCAGATCATGGCCGGCAGCCGCAGGCCTTGTACGACGTCCAACCAGCGAACCCCGCCTGCACCTATCAGAACAAAAGGTTTCACAGCGCCTCCCAACGAGCAATCCAGCCCACGCTCTCGCCAGCATTTCGCACGATACACAAATGCGCTTCCCTCCGGCCCCCTTTCCTCAGAGCCTCTGCAGCCTTCTCCGCCGAAAGACACGCGATGGCGGTTGCCCTGCCCTCGCTGAGAGAATATGCACCAGTTGTGACGAATCCGATTAGATCCTCCTCGTTCGGAACGAGGGGATGCCCGTTCATGCTGGTCAGATTCGGTTTCGGCTCTATCGTCGACTGCGTCAGCAGCGTGGACGGCGGTGTGCTGACGAGGATGCGGGCGATGCGCTGCTTGCGGGCCTTCGGGTCTGCGTTGGCGGGCAGGCGCTGCTGCTGTTGCTGCTGATGGTTCTTGGACGGTCTTGCTGGCGCGTCGGGCAGAGTCGCGAGCCATTGGCTGCGGAGGTCAGCGGGCAGGCCGTTGACGGACTTTGGCGGGGGCGGGGCCGTGGCGGGGACCTCGGCTGAGGAGGCCGGCAGGATCGGCTCTGGACGCGCGGGGAGACGGTAGATTCTGGCGCAGGTTGTTGCTACGCCGCGGCTGAGCATGGTGATGTTGGCGTTGATGATGGATCGTGGCGGTAAGGTTGAGGCGTTAGGTGATGAGACGTATTCCTTGAAGGAATCCTTTCGGACTTGGTGGATTGCCTTGAGCTCTGCTTTGGCCGAGGTTGCTGCGGACGTCTCCTTTTGGGTAGCCGGCAAATCGACGTCCATCTCGTCTGCCGATGGCGCCACCTGTTTCCAGGTCTTGTCCCGGAACAGGAACTCGACATCGCAAGCGAATCCGTCCCCGATCTCTCCTTTACGTCCAGCACCGAGATCGAGCGAATCCCACGCCACACGTTTGCTCTTCGGCCGACGGTCCCAGTCACGTTTTCGCTTGGCACGCTCTTCAAGCTCCCACTCTGCGCCCGCGTCGGTGCCGAGGAAGTCGAAGGGGAAGCATGGCAGGTTTCGCTCGAAGGCGACCTGTCTGATCTCGTCCAGGCCCGAGAAACGGGGATTCCCTCCCGATGAAAGGGGAAAGTGCACGAGACTGTGCCAGATTGGTTGGATGCACCTCCATGGCGCGAGGAGTTTCCAGTTCCCTTGCGTCTGTGTGCCGGCGCTTGAACGAGAAGCTAACAGGAGAACGGGGATCGGCGGGTCGACGTCGGAGGCTTCGAGAACTGTTCCCGGACGTCTCGCACCTTTCCTTTTGTCTATTGATTTCTGGGAGGGCAGGTGGGTTGATGAGGCCCTGGCATCCCTGCTGAAGAGGCCGTACGGCTTCGGGTTGACGTCTGCGGGCCACTTCGCTAGCAGTTCGAGGGACCTTTGTTGCGCCTTCTGGTCATCTGCGTTGGGTGCGGGCACCTTCTTTGGTGGGTATCGGAGACGGGGATCCAGTATAGAAAAGCCGAGGGTGGCATTCGCCGGGAGCGTCGCTGGGCTCATCGTGCTGCTGAGCCCTCCAAAGATTTCGGCGTGTTGTTCCTTGGTCTGCTCCTTGGTGTGGTAGGGGTGCAGGATACCCAGTAGCGTCTCTGTTGAGGCCGGTCCGGTGAGCTCGATGCTGCCGATTTCAAACCGTAAATCCTCAATGTATGGTCTCGGTTTCTGCATCTTCACGAGTCCTAGGAGCTCATTGAAGACGTCAAGGAAGGCGGAGGGATGAACTCTGATAAAGACTTGTCTTTGGCACTTGTTCGACTGCGCTTCGCTCTCGGTGCCTTCTGCAGCAGGTTCAGGATTCCAGAGGACAGTAGCTGGGCATATGTCCCGTCTTATGTTCCTGGTCTCCTTGCTCAAGAATCCACTCCAGTGCCTCGTGCCCGCCCTCCACCTCGCGCCTCTGTCGTTCCAACAACTTTCCTGGGTGAGGCCGACCTTGCGCAACACGTGCTCTATGCTGTTAGCAGAGCCGTAGAGCCCAATCGTGCTTATGTAGCTTGTGTCCCACAAGACCGCGCCCTTCTCTCCCTGTGCGCGATGGGTCGCTCGATATGTCTTCTCGTTGGGTGTCAGGGGTATCGCGAACCTCCAAAGAGGGCTCTTCGGCTCGGTCATCCTAGCACGCTTCGCGTGCCACAAGTGCGTCGGCAGCCACGTCTTGTTAATCTGGCGCTTTCTGAACTTGGATTTCCGCTTCGGTGGTTCGTTGAGCTGGTTCCGCCGTATCTTGGGCCTCGGCGCCCTCGTCGTGACCGTCGCTTTCCCCGCAACAGCTGCGACGCCCTCGGTCTGTTTCTTCTCTTTCGCCGCCTTCAACTGCCTCGCTCTCTTCCTCGCTGCCAAAATACCCAATCTCTTCGCCGTCTCTGCGCGGATCCTCGCCCTCGTCGTCTTGGGCTGCCTGCGTCTCGAGATCACGACGGGCGTGTTGTCCTCCGCCATCTCCTTCAGAGCCCTCCTCCGCAACCTTTTCGGGACCCTCTTCGCGTTGTGACTCGCCGTCCGCCGTCGCATGCCGCGGGGGACCTGCTGAAAGGCACGGCTCGTGGCCTCGCCCTTGGTGTGCCGCATGCTCTCTTCGAGAGCCTTGATTTCGAACTCGCGTGCGTTTAGAAACGCTTGGAGGTCCAGCTCGCCGTCCTTCAGCGCCGCGTCGGACTGCTGTGCTGCGATTTCCCTGTCTTGGCGGATCTTGACGCGCTTCTGCGCCCACCCGCCGCCGCCGCCGCCGCCATTCCCGGGTCCATTGTCGCCTGGTTTTCGTTTACTTGCGAAGGCTGACTTGAGAGGCCTCGAACTAGAAGCTGCGGCCGACATCGCTGGTCATGGCGCGTGTACAGTGGCAAGGTGTGTTGCAAGGTCGTCGCGTGGTGAATCTCGTATAGGTGAAGTTTAGGAACAAAAAAGTCTTATCTTATCGGTGGCGCTTAGGTTTACCCTGGGTGTGGTATGTGGAAACAAAGGGGCGTCGAGGGGTTCTGTACCAAGATGTCAGTCAGTGGGAGAGACCATACATGTCTCTCATTCTCATTCTTGATTTCCTACATTTTCACAAAGAAGCAGAGTCCAGCTTTTACGATAGCGTTTAGCATGCTCCTCCTTTACATCATTATCATCTGGAAGCTACTCACCCTCACCCCTTCCCCAATTCTTCATTACCCTATAGGTTCCACACTTCTCATTGATCAATTGCCTCTTGGACAAGACAGCATATTAGCCAGTTTGTCAATTTTTTCAGCCCCGTGAACTGGTGGTCTAAAAGACTACTGACCAAGCCACTCCTACGAATCGATTTTGATGTATAGCTAGCTGACTGAGGTTTCTTAACTCCGTAAAGCTCTCGTTTACAAATTTGTTATTTTTTTTTTAAAAAAAAAAAGAGTCTATTCTGCGATGATGCATATGATGGATGTGTCACGTCGCAGGACATCTCTGGATTCACCACAACTACACACCAAATTCAGCAGCATCTCTTGATATTGAATTACTGTGAGTACAAACAAGAGGAAATTCTGTTGGGCCCCTAAAGTCATATCCAAGGCCGTCGTAATGATTCAAGCCACGTGATTAAAGAAATGTATTGCGGTCCTGAAGTTATACCAATATAAGTAGAGCTTCGCTGTAAGGAAGTCGAATGCCAGTCTATCCGAACCGCATAGAATCGAAAATGAGGCACGAACTACATTTACACCTACACCACAAACAGCATCCGCCTCACAATTTCGACTTAGGTTCCTCCTTCTCCGCCTCCTCCTCCTGCTTCAACCTCACGACACCCTGCATCACCAAAAAGTCAGCAAACACACATCTCACTCCAACGGTTCGAAGCAGACACTTCACTTACCTCTTGCACACAAGTAGCCAAGAGCGTCCCGTCCCGGCTAAAAATCTTTTGCAACACGACCCCGCGTCCGTCGCCGCTCCACGGGCTCTCCATCTCCGTGAACATCCACTCGTCGGCCCTCACCCTCCTCGGCTCGTGAAAGTAGATCGAGTGGTCCAGACTGACCATCATCCCCACGTGCGGCCTCGTCTTCCAGTACTCCATCCCGCCCTCCGTGTTTCCCTCGAACTCGTTCAGCCGCTCGACCTGCTCCCGCAGATCGGGCGGCAGCTCCTCGAACTCCTCGGGCTTGAAGGGGAACCTCCACAACCTGTGGATCCGCCCGACGGTCCCGATGAAGTAGCTGTCGGACATGTACGCCAGCGCGTTGAGGTGCGCCTGGTGGCCGCCGCTCACGCTGATCTTGCCCCGCGCGCGCACCCAGTTCCGGCTCTTAATCTCGTGCGGCTCCGCGTCCTTCTTGTCGCTCACGAGCGAGATCCGGTACGTCTGGAAGGGCGAGTGCGTCGACCACTCGGGCTCGCCCTTCCAGTCCGGCGGCGGCGGCCTCACGCCCTCGGGCAGCGGCGCCGCGTGCCGCACCTGCTTCTCGCCGCCGGCGCCCTCCTTGACGAAGGAGACGGTCGTCGTGAAGATGCACCGCCCGCGCTGCCGCGCCTGGACGGTGCGCGTCGCGAAGGAGCGCCCGTCGCGCACCCGCTCGACGTGGAAGAGGATCGGAATCTCGGACGACCCCGCCAGGAGGAAGTAGCAATGGCATGAGTGCACGAAGAAGTCGTTGGGCACCGTCTTCTGCGCCGAGGCCAGGCACTGCGCGATGACGGCGCCGCCGAAGATGCCGCGCGCGCCGGGCGGGTGCCAGGGCTGGCGGGTGTTTGTGAAGATGTCCTGTAAGTGTGTCTTAGTCTAAATGTTTCTGTCGATGTGGCCATCGCGATGTTCCCGTTTCGGAACTTTTTTTCCTATGCCGAGATGGAAGGATAACTCACCGGCCCCAGGACGCCGAGCTCCGTCACCTCCAACACGTTCTCGATCGGGGATTTGTTAGGGTCCTCCGGCGGAGGCCGCATAATCGTTGATCTCCCAGCCGCCATCTTGTATTGTTTTCCAATGATGTAGTTGATATGTCCAATATGTCCGCCGTCTACTGTCTAGGTGGAAGCCGGTTTAACGCCGAACTAACACCGAAAAGGACGTCCCAAAGCCGCTTGGCGTTTCGCGCAAGTAGGCTAGGTATACCGTCTATAATTCGACCGAGTTTTCCCGTCAAATGCGTCCAAGACCGATGATGATAACTAAAGGTTGATGAGAATGGAATGAAACATGAATCTAGGAGCGTCGAGCGTGTGTCCTGCGAATCTGGACCGCAGTGGACGTTCGTGCAGATGGGCCCCCCTAATTATGTAGCATCGATAGAGGATGACCGTGACGTTTGGGGTGACCTGGGACTGCCGAGGTCCAAAGTGGAGAAGGGGGTTTGTCACTGCCCCGGGCTGCCGGTAAGGCAAGGCACCCGGGGCGGCGCGCCAAAGATACCTTACAGCACGTACCGTGCTTCCCAGTCCGGGATTCGGTGAGCTGGATTGTAAGCACTTGATCTTGAACGAGCGAGGGTGCACGCTCCCGCACCGTCCCAAGTCCCGCCGGCATCACAAGCTTCTTGGCGGGCGGGATTGTGTCACCCCTCTCTTTCTGAGATGACACGCAGCGAAAGTTGTAGAAACACGCACGCGTCTATTAGGACTCGCGCTAGGGAGCAGCAACATAGGACGGTAGCGCCTATCTTCACCAAGTTGGTCCATCCGAACAACTTTCAGAAAAGAACAACAGCAGACTTTTGCGAGTACGATAAGTTCCAGACTAATTCGTTGCCGAATGCGAGCGATTGCTTATTTCAATACTTAAAACCTATCCACGACACACTATTGAACAGCTCATTAACAAGCAAGGTGTGCTCACCACCTCCCAGACCATCGCCTGATCTTCGCTCCTTCCAACAGTTGCAGCTTCGGAACCAACTGTGTCTTAATCACCGGCTTCGGAGCACTCTTTGTTGCTGCACACTTCTAGTCTGCGTTTTCGAAGATGGGCTCCAGACCGTCCCAAGCGACCTTCGGGTCTCCCTCCGGCCCCGCCTTTTGTCTCTGTTCCCAGTACTTGCCATTGAACTTCCAGTACGACTCGCCCGTGACCTCGCAGGTCGCCTTTTCGAACCACGCCGGCCTGAACTCGATGCCGTTCTCCTCACGTCGTTTCCTCCGGGCACGCTGTGCCTCCTCAAGACGGTTCTTCTCCTCGGCCGCGAAGTCGTACTCGCCGTCTTCCATGGCGCGCTGGTCTGGACGCAGACGCGAGTCGGTAGGTGCAATCCACGGACGGAGCTTGTCGTCGATATGGTTGAAAGTGAGAACGAAGGGAGTGAGATTGAAGGGAATGTTGGGCGGACGGGGATTGGCTTGCCAAATGAGGAATGCCCGGTTAGGGTCAGAGGAGATACCCTTGTGAACGGACGCAGAGTCACCGGGATCTTCGACGTTTGCCTCGTATCCTGGTGTGAGACGAGCATACAGCTTCGAGTTCCATCTGCCACCCAAGCTGTAACGCACTCTGCCATCCGCGTCAAGCACCTTGCCGGTGATTTTGTACGCGCTGGACGCCTTCCATCCACGCGCCTGGAACTCCATCAGGCACACCTCGCCTGTTGTGTGGTTCTTCACTTCCATGGGACCGTAGTTGTCGACGGTGGGGTTGCCAGTGATGATACCAATGACGGACGAAGTAACCTTCTTCCACGTGTAGTAGTCTTCCTTGCCTCCGGCAGTGGGTCGAAGCTTCAGGAACCAAGTACCAAGAGGGTTGATATCGAAAGATTTCCCATAGAACTTGGACTTGACAGCCGATTCACCCCAGTATGTCCACTTCGGAGATTCGGCCCAGGCAGCGCCAATGGGCGGGTGGTGGCTGACCTGTTCAATGAAGAAGCGATAGTTCTTGTCAGGGCGAACGTATTCGAATGTCTCTCCTAGCAGAGGATTAAAGGGCTTCGCAACACGGCCAATTGTGGAAGCGTACTCGCTGGCAGCGAAAGCAGCCACATAAATGAGACGCTCAATTGAGTCTGATCGATCCGCAGCTTGGTCCAAGAGGTCGGCGTACTCCATATCCTCACCAGCACGGTACAGAAGAGAAGTCGGCTCATTGAAGGATACCGGTAGAGTCATCTTGGTCATGTCTTTGCCAATCATGGACTTGAGAATGCCCTGGATGATGTTAGCTCGGCATATCTCACAAAAGTATCCGAGGGACTCACCCAAAGCGAAATCTTTGGCCTATCATCTGCATCCATCTTCAACCTCGTTCGAATGCCATTTTCATATCCCTTGAATGAACTGCTGATATCCGTGCTGCCAGAGACAACAAGCTGTTGCTGCTTCTCCTCCTGAGGAGAGCCGACCACTTCAGATGGCGGTAACTCGCTGACCTCAACCTCACCAGCATCCACTGCATCAAAGAACTCATCCTCGTGCTCCGTTTCAGAGTCAGAGAAAGCAATGTCCTTAAGTGCTGTCTTTTTCCTGGAAAGACTCCTAGTAGGGGATTTTGGTGGGGCGTCGAGGTCGTTGTCGGCTCCGACTGCTGCCTCGATGGTGGTATTACCATCAACCTGGTCCTCCTTCTGGTTAGCAGCACCGATTGGTGACTCGCTCATGACTTCGCGAAGAGCACGCTTTGCAGCCTTGCGCTTCTGCTCGGCCTGATCAACGCGCTCTTCCAGGATTTCTTGCTCCTTGGCGACCTTCGCCATGCTCTCTTCCCACATGCGACGCATATCCGTCTCTCGTTCCAACCGGTATTGCCAGTACGCATCACGGTCTTTTGAGATTCGCATGAGATCCCCGATGAGACCTGTTAAACTTCTGAGGGCGGCATCGTATGTGGAAAGTGCCTGAGCAACCTTGGTATCAGAGACGGTGGTGTTGGGGTTCTTGGCCGCCTCAGAAAGCATGGCGGCATTGACCGCAGACAGAGTATCGAGTTGGAGTTTGGCTGACTGAGCGGTGATGTTGAAGGCATCCTTGCTGACTGTAGGCTCTTCATGACTGCTGACATCTTCAAACTCGTCATCGTCGTCGTCATCGGGGTCTTGTTGGCCATTTCCAGCAGCCCTTGACATTCCAGCATCCGTGGCAGCGTCTGCGAACTCATCATCGTTGCTAGCGATGGTGCTGGCACCGGCAAAATCGCTCTTTGGGGCTGACATCTTAGTCTGCGATTGTGTTCTCGGAATCTGGACGCTACTTCGTTTGGTGTCGGCGACACTGGCACTCTCGCTCTGAGCCTCGTTGATCGATAAATCAGGCGATTTCCCAGCCTGTTCAGCCTTTGCTTGCCTCAAGAGCTCGGCGCCGCGAGCGCGCTGACGCTCCTCTTCCTTGGCCTGGTCCTTCGTCCATTGAATCGAGTTGTTGAGGGCCCAGAACCAGCGCTTGGCCTCGACTTCGTGGTTGGCCTTCAGAGTGTACTTCACTGAGGACTTCCCGATAATCTCAAACTTGGTCTTTTCGTCGGCGCTCATGTGTAGCTTAGCGATGCGAGTGTTGATAGCACCACGGCAAGCAGACCCGGCGTCATCCTGATGCTTGTAGTAGCTCAAAACACCGTCTTCGAGAACGAACCATCGAAGTTGGTAACCCTTGCGGTAGTTGGTCCACTTCTTCAGGTATCCCTTCATCTCTCGAGCCTCGCGACCCGCCACTGGGTCCCCGGGCGCGGCAGCTCCAGCGCCCTGGGATGCCGCCTGACCGAGAACAGCCTTCTCTTGGATGCCTCTCTGCGCAGCGACGGCAGCCGGGGATCGCTTGAGCATTGCCCTCGTGACATCGTCTTTTGTAACGTCTTGGGGAAGCTTGCCTTTACGATCTCTGCGGAAGGGATCCGCTCCGTGAAGCAAGAGGACCTGGATCAGCTGAGTATTCTTCTTGCGCGCGGCTTCGTGAAGCAGTGTGCCGCCAGCTTGGACTGTTGTCGGTTCGGTCGCGAACTCAGTGCTATTGATGTCGAGAATCTGCTTCAGACGGGGCTCCTCCAGAACCGTCTCCAACGCCTTGTAGTCGTTTTGAGCGATCAGACTCTGGATCTGCCTGACCTTGTTCTCGGCGAACAGCGAGCGGGAGAGCTGCAGCTGCTGGAAAATGTCGGGATTTCTGGCGACGTCAATTGGCAGCTGGCCCTTGTAATTGGCAACAGCATCGTTGATGTCCTTTTGCTCGAGGAGCAGCTTTACGGCCTGGGTCCGACCCTGGATGGCGGCGACGTGCAGCGGGGTATTGCCATCTTTGTCTCTGGCGTTGATGTCGAGGATGCCTGCACCATCGGACAGGACGTATTCGACGACTTGAAATTCGGCGCATTGGATTGCGAGATGCAAAACAGTGGTGTCGTCAAGGCCGCCGCTGACAGTGTTGATTGAGGAGATGCTCGTACGCGGGCCGCCTTCAGCGGTGTCCCGTATGGCTCGAGAGATGGACGCAGTGTCGCCGCTCCGCAAGGCTTCGACGATGCGGAACTTGCGAACGGACTGCTCGAGGGAGACACCTTTCTCGCTCCCGACGCTGACGCTACTCATCTTAGATGTCAAACCAGTGGGAGGGCTATTGTGCGATAGGGTTCGACCCATTGAGGGGGATGTTGTTGAAAGGCGGGAGGCGGAGACGCCGCGAGTGGCGTTTTGGGCCATGGATATGTTTGTCTGGGACGTCGCTGCCGAAGTGGGCGACGTCAGCGGCGCACCGTCTTCTGAGTTGGGAGGATCTTCGTCGCTGCGGGAATGGCTTCTTCGGAGTAGAGAGAGGGCAGCGGCCGATTTTGACCGCTTGTGGGTGCTGCAGAGTCAAGAGTAGGTCAGCTCTCCTGTCCGCCGCCACGGTGCAAAATTGGGCCAGGGCAGCGAAGGTTGTTGCGGCGCTGCAGGACGCGTGGAAGGGTATGCAGCGACGGGAAATGGTTGTCTCAGGGCGGGAGCCAGAGGCCCGTAAGACGCATGCCAGCCGAATGCAGGCAGAGTCAGGGAGGAAGTAAGTCAAACTTACCTATCATCAGCTTCCGACATTTTGGAGAACGGCAGCAGCTGGAGCGATGGAAAAGCCAAGCTTCGCAGGACAGCAGCGGGCCAAAAGGTGGGTTCCCCACTCCCCTCGTAAGATAGTGTGAGTTTATATGTAAGTATGTAATGGATGGAGCACCAGGTGAACAAGGAATTGCAGTTTATGCTCGGGGCATATACTGGGTACTCGGACCTGTTGATAGGTCAGGGGGGTTTAGAAGAGAGGGACGTGAAAGATGGGGGGATTGGATATTTGGGGGAAAATATGAGACTCGCTTCGGTCAGCGACAGCACAGGCGAACGTGTGTGAGGGGAGCCCAAGAAGGACGACGGTCATGTGATGCAGGACAGGAGGAAGCAAGAAAGGAGGATGAGGCGAAGATGGAGGTTATGTTTAGGTGAAGCTGCCCAAGTTTCGCAGTCGCACGATCGCGAATCCGAAATAGCAGTGATTCTCTCGCATAGGCAAAGAAACTCCTCAGCCCCTATGTCACCCTACCTGCCTGATTACACCCTACACAAAGCTGGACGAGGGACCCAGTCGAATCTGGCCTCGACGACGCTTGGAACAGCACCTATTTTCGTTAGCCTTCAGCGCCGCCCCTCCTTCCTTGCAGCAATCCAGAAATGACGTTCGTGGATGTGGGTGGGGTTCTGGTGGGGAAATGAGCCGCCAATTGCAGGCCGTCTTTCTCTCCCCCATGCAAGCGGTCCAAGTAAGGTAATTGTTATGCGCCCTGATTAGGAACAGGAAGGTCTTTTCGACAAAACAACCGTTACTCGAGTCCTCGTCAAACATTGTATGGAGAACTTCTTCTGTTTGAATTAGTCCAATGAGTGTATCTTCGTCGAAGAAAATAAAGCAACCCCGGCTTCTAGGGCTTTTTGCACAAGGTCACTCCATTGAAGATACGGTAGCAACCCGGAAAGGTACATTCCCGTTGCCGTGTGAGCACGCTACCTGACCCGAGTTCAGGACCAGACTTGGCTAAGGTACCTCCTTGAGTAGCACCTTATCGGCGCTTCTCGACCGATAAGCGACGCCAGAAGCTTCCATCCGAATGAGGCGAACGACCCGACGCCGCCACTCTTTTATGTTTTAATTATGGCTTTACCAGAAACACAGGCTTTAACGAACAGAGGTGATCGTGCGTGGAAATAAGATTTATATTTACGAGTCAAGGTATCCATCCCAAAGCCCAACGTCGTGCCCGAGCGACCTCGAGAACGAGGCTCATTTCACATATCCAAAGTAATACATGAAGAATATTAGCCATGAACCGACGTCATCCAACGTCGGAGTCGTAGATACAGACATTAAACCTCACACATTACAAAAGGAAAGCGGCAGCAACTGCGGCAAAGCCCGCGAAACCCAAGGCACCGACCTTGCAGGCGCCGGCCTGTACAGGCTTACTCGGCACCGGAGTGGAGGTTGTAAATCCGGACGTAGGCTTGTTGGGAGAGCCGATGCCGATGGCCGGAAGAGTGGAGTTGGCCTCGATCACAGCGGTGACGGGAATTGTCAGGGTCTTCTTCAACGTTGTAGTAGAGTCCTCTCCACCGTTGTTACCACCATTGTTGCCCCCCTGGCCCGGGCAGTTAGCGCCGGTGCACATGTCAGCGGTGCCGACAGGTGTCGTAGTCGGCTTGGGGCTAGTGGGGACACCCCTCGAAGGCTGATTTCCACCCTGACCACCGATGGGGCCGGTAGGCTTGAGAACATCGCCGTTGCCCTTGGGACCACTACCAAACGGCTGAGGAACATCCTTGTTATCTCCTTGGACAGGAGTGGTTTGAGGGCTGTTTCCATCGGTGATCTTGGTCGACTTCAAGCTCTCGTGAACCTCGGTAGACGGCTTGCTAGGGGTGGCCGTTGCAGCAGTAACCGGGCAGATGGTCGTGTACCACGGAACAACCTTCGTGGTGACTAGACCAATGGGGCAGTTGGTCACGGTGGGGGCGCAAGAGGTCACCGTGAAGATCTTCGTCGTGTAAGCGGTGCTGGTAGTCCACTGCTTAGTAACTGGCGTGGCAGCCGCATTCGAGACGGCGCTGACAGGGCAAATGGTGGTGTACAACGCGATAGTTGCGGTGGCAAGCTGGCCAACGGGACAGTTGCTCACGGTAAAGGCGCAAGAGGTGACGGTGTAGACCGATGTGGTGAACACGGTGCTCGTAGTCATGGCCTGGGAAGCAGTGAGGGTGTTCTTGACAGCGTCCGTCACGGAGCCAGCAGCGCCAGAGCCCGTTGCGATAGGCTTCACGGATCCATAGGCTAAGTTGTTGTCGGAGCCAACAGGGGTAGGCAGGGCAGTGTCAACGGGGGGAGGCAGAGGCAAGTCAGTATCAACGGAGGCACTTCCGGACGCAGAAACGCCGGGGCCGGAGCCGGAGCCAGTAGCAGTAGCTTGGCCTGAGAAAGATCCAGAGAGGAATCCAGTAACGCTGAGAGAGCCTGTGGCAGTACCTTTAGCGGATCCAGAGGCTGTGTTGTTGTCATCAGAACCAACAGGAGTAGACAAAGGCAGGACAGTACCATTTGCAGCGTTTGAACCTGTTGTAACGGCCAGGTTTGACGCAGAGACGGTCGCAGTCGCACTCGCTTGACCGGTGAGGAAAGGAGTAACGGTCAGAGTACCAGATCCGTTGGCGGACCCAGAGCCGTTGGTGCCGCTAGGAGAACCCGTAGCAGCACCACTTACGCTACCAGAGACTCCAGAGGTGGTAGCAGACCTGCTCGCCGTTTCAGAGGGGAAGCCATCGTTGTCCTCCTCACACACATCTGTTGCAGAGGCCGAGGCAGACGCCGAACCACTGCCGGCTGTTGGAACCATGCTGTTAGTGGCGGTGGCACTGTTCCCGCTGCCAGACGCTGCGCCAGAGACGGATCCCGAAGTAGCGACCGACGCAGAGACACTGACGCTAGCGGCGGCAGAGATGGTATTGGTCGCGGAAGCTGAGCCGCCGACGACACCACTGGCGGAGATAGTGTACGAATTCGTGGCAGCGGCGTCGGACCCGCTGGCAGAGGCCGAAACACTGCCAGATGCCGGAACACTGCCAGAGGCAGATGGAGACCCGGAGGCTGCAACTGAGTCAGACACGCTACCAGAGACGGAGGCATTGACACCCATGCTGGCGGCCGCAGCACTAACTGTGGCCGAAGCGGAGCCGCTCGCAGCACCGTTGACAGATCCCGAAGCGGAGACGGTCAAGGTGTTGACAATGGCACCAGATACGCTGGCGGACGCGGACATGTCGCCGGAGGCGGCAGCAGACACAGAAGCACCGCCAGACACAGAAGCACCACCAGACATAGAAGCACCGCCAGAAACTGAGGCGGAAGCAGCGGCAGAAACTGATGCCGCAGCGGAGGCAGAAGCGGAGATGGAGGCGCTGTTGGAGGGAATAGCGTCGCAGCCATACTTCAAAGCATCAGAGATAGCCACGTGGAAAGCCTGTCCGCCGATGAGATTCATGCCGCTGCGGCTGGCATCCCAGACGGAAACACCACCGAAGTGGGCCTCGCTCTTGACCTTGCAAATCAAGTCCTTGACGGTTGACGGTGGAACGTAGCCGGCCCAGCCTGCAGCAGGGCTGGCTAGGACACCGAGGTAGAGCTTAGCGTCCTTGCTCTGGGAGGTCTCCGAGATGACGAGCTCCCAGTCGTCGTAGTTGGGAGCGTCGGAGATCTGGCAACCAGGGTTGTTGAAGAACTGGATGAAGAGCGCGTCGAACTTGACGGCGTAGATTAGGGCCTTCATCTGGAACCACTGATCTCCGGTCGGGCACTGAGGAGCGGCGGTGATGTAGTAGACGCCGCAGTTTCGAAGCTTCTCAACCAACTTAATGTAGGGCTTGAAATCAGCTAGAGGATATTAGCTATGACTATGGACGGCAAGATGATGATTGACTCACTGTACTTGAACTCGAGGTCAATATCGAAACCGTCGACAGCAATGTGCTCAGTTGCGCTGACGTCGAATGGGCGGGGTCCAGTCCAGCTCGCATCATAAGGACCGTACATCTTGTGCAGAAGCTCACCAAATGCCTCGCCGTCTGCCTCCGTATCGACGTCATAAGGGCAGCCCTTGCCGCCGGTCAAAGTGGTGTCACACTGACCACCGACGCTGAGCAGAACCTTGATACCCCTGCTTTGGCAATACTTGATGTCCTGCTTCATGTTGTCGCAGTTCATGATGACTTTGGTGGTCACGCCGGTCAAGGGGATGGTGAAGAACATTTCGAACCCGCAGTGACCAGCGAAGTTTGTGCCGGGGTAGCCACCGCCGAACTTTGGGCTGTAGGTTACGAAAGAGAGGGAAACGGACGTCACGCCGGGAGCATCGCAGTAGACGGAGAGCCTGTCGTCAGGCTGTCCATATTGTCCCCAGTACAGGTTCAGTCCACCCAAGTAATAGGGGACTGTGACGCTTGTCGATGTCTGGACGTTGTGGGCCAGAGCTGAGCCGACGGCCGCAGCCGTGGCTAGGAACAACGTCGTGAAGTGCATTTCTCAGGGTAGTATTAGGATATTAAAGATTGTGTATCCGTAAGCGAATAGCGACTGTAAAGTGACCAAAGTCAAGGAAAGAGTGTGGTGATGATACAAGACCAACGAAAGGACGCAAACAAGATGTTTGCACGACTGGAGCCGTCGTCGCAGGCTTTCTTGACAGGACAGATATGAGGTGAGGAACCACAGAAAAAGGGAGAGTATTGAGATGATGGCAGCCATTCATATCCTCAACTGCGGCCAGCAGACAGGCGGACGGCGACGAAGCTACTAACTTCATCAGGGAAGAAGGTCGAAGAACAGTGCCCAAAGGCAACGGATCGTCTGCATCGAGCGCATAATTTCCTCCATGATGGGCTACCTTCGTGGTGGGGAGGTGAATTTTGGGAGCGTAAGAGCCATTGAAGCCCACAAAAGGCGTGAGGGTTAGTGGTGACGATGTGTGTTAGTGGTGGGTGTGAAGCTGACGGCGTTATGGTGAGTGGACTTCAGGAAGGAATGGAGTCACGACGTCCAGCGGCTCTCGCCCAAAAGGGCAAGCGGCGTCTCTGCTAGCGCGCCTCAGGCGGCAGTCCATGTCGCCGGTAGGGTAGGAACAGGAATAGTGTTGTTGAATCGACAGAAATAGGGGTCACATCTTGTCTTCGATTTGGCCCAAGCCGACGCGAACAACCATATTGCCGGGCCCCAGGGCAACCATTCGCGACCTCGCTGGCCGTTGTTCCGGATCATCCTGTGGTTCCTTATTCCCTCAGCCCAGCTGGCGGAATCATCGGAAGAGGCAAGGATCCTCTCCCAGATAACGAAGCCCGTCTTTCCTGTGCAGCAAGTATACATCACTTGGTTGTTTTCACCAAGCCCGTAAGTTGGCGTTGCCTTGCTGCCATTTTCACGTGTGTCACAAGGCGACGCTGTTTCCTTCTCAGAGGTTCCAAGAAGCCAATGCGGCATTTGTTCGACTGTGCCATTTCTGAGCATCTAAAGAACACTGCCCGTACGGCGTAAGAAGGCCTGGAAGCGATCGGCGTTTCTTCAACCCACGTTTGGCGATGGCTTCCATGCACACACACATGCCGGCCATGCTAGGACCGAGCTGAGCACATGCGGCCTAAGGGACGGGACGATCGACGAGGCTCTTTTCCACACATTGCCGCCACGGAACCGAAAAGAAGGCCATCTCTTCCCCAACCTAATCTAGGGCGCCTCGTCATAAGGAAACGGTGAGAGGAGGGAAATTGGTGGCTGGGAACCGGCGCCATATGACCCGGCCCTCTGGGGAACAACCCACTCCGGGCACCTTACCGAAGTCCTCGTTCTAGTGCTCGCTCATTTGAGGGCGCACCAGAATCTACTGCACGTTACGCCATCACGGCTATTTTTCCTCATCACCTTAGATGCCAAGACACCGGTTCAACAACTGCTATTTGTGTCTCGAGCCGTCTTTTCTTGTTTCTCGCCTAACTCCGAGTGTGAGACACTTCGCGAACTATTGTTTGCAGCACCGCCTAGGACAAGAGGCGTCCTTGGACTCAGGGGAAGCCAAGACGTAACTTCAAGGTGAAAAGAACAACTCAGTCAGACTGATGAATTCATCGCACCATTTCAAGGCGCAAGGTGTTGTCTTTTGAACATGCATCAGGAGCAACGCATGCGCCTGGGAGATCCTGGTTCAAGGCAAGCGCGAGGGAAGCATGTGAATAGCGACTTCAGAGTCTTGAAAACAACATAAAATCTGACCGCATGTCCGAGTTCATGAGTACAACGGAGTGTCCATTGCTTATGCCCTCACGTTACTAAGACCCCTTAAGGCGAGGTAGCTTCAACCCTTGCAATGTTGGATCACAAGTTGGGAATGAATATGTCCCACTGATAACTTAGCGACCACAAGTTTAGCTGAATCTGTGGTTTCGAGATATTCCTCCGCGGACATACCTCATCAGTGAAGCTCAACTTAGGGCTAGAACAAATCTGATTTGAGAGCATATTTAGTAGGAGGTTTCGGAAGGCGACAAACATTGAAGAAAACGGGTACGACCGGCAGTATCTAAGAAAATCGGGTGTAAGTGTGCTGCACCCAGACGCAAAAGAAGCACCAGATGAGCCATCTATGCGGACAACCTAGCTATGCACAATTCTGATCGGTAACGGCGGGATTTACGTGCGCAGATGAGGCAGCCCATATGCTCATGCTATTGAAGTTGCGTTTGGATGGCATGAATAAAAACATCGCCCACAGACGGAAATCTTACACATCACTTTCACGCGAAAAGACACGATGCCAGCTCTAATTGGACGATGGCAGAGACGACATCGGTGAAATCGACTTTCTCTTAGTGTAGAAGCGAACCAGGTGAAAACAGCAAGACCTACCATTCAACGTGATGAATTCGACTCCGCCTCAACATGAATCATAACCGGCCTGACTCAGCCCGACTTAACGTGAACTTCACCGCTTGGGAATGGAGATAGGTAGCCGGCAGCAGTTGGAGATTGGAGAACTGTTGCCCGCTGCTTCCCATCCAACCGAACTACAAGACTCGTGTCCGATGGCTCATTCTGAGTCTTCTCAATCAAGGCTTTGCTTAAAATCGTCACAGTAGTCAGTAACTGCTGCTAAGTTTTTCATATCATTTGGCGCGGAAAAGACGCCGATTTTTTTCGGACGCAAAGGTTACCAAGGACTACAAAACTCTCTTGTTGCTACCCCTTCAATTTCATCGAAATTCCGATCTCTCGACCAAAACATCACAGACCAACCACATCAACCTTGAAGAACCCATCGTAACTGTGCCGACCAAGCTTTCACGAACTCCGCAACCTTCGGCCATCTTCATTCAGAACCAGAACTCCGCCGGATGTCACCCAGGACACAGTAATTGTTGCAGCAGCATCACCGGATCTGGAAAGGCGCAAACTACAAGGAAGGATGGATCTTCTCTGACTTCTACGCAGTCAACTGCGTCCTAAAGGATCTCGGTTCTGAACAACACTGGCTCACGGCGGCATGTCTGACTGAGCTTATCCCCGGAAGGGTGACTATTCACATGGCGATGATATCTTTAAGAGTCGGAAGATCGGCTTGAGCAAGCCGTTGCTCGTGAGCGGCCAGTTGTCACTTGTGATGGTCGTTGAGCCGGAGAACATGATCGCGCGTTACCTACAACACGTCAAAGATGCATCAGAAATAGCAGCACGTCGCGATCAGCCCTTACCCCTAATAGTGTTCGGTTGTGCGTTCAGTGAAATCGGATGTTTCCTGAATACATGGAGACGCAACACAGTACTGGACTTTAGATGGCTCAAGACGGCCATCGCGGACGGCTGTCGTGCAACCTTGTCTCGTCAGACTGTCTGTCTATCTGGAGGGTGGGATGTTGCAGACCTTTCAAAACCCGATCCTTCACTACTACGCAACTTGCCTCGCGAGATGATGAGATCACATCGCACGCGGCCCGAATGTGCGGGTCAGTTTCCGCGAAGTCCCTCATCGAGAATCTCTCATTGCCTTAACCCCCCGACTGACAACGACAGCGACGAGAAGCCGAGTGAAGAGCAAACAGAACTACGTGACACCTTTCACGCATCAGTAATCGAGGCTTGCAGCGGAGAGGCCTGGGGTCGACAGAGCTTCTCATTCAGGACCGAGGATGACTACTGGAGCAAATGCGGGAAGCGGTCGAGGAGGTCCTTGGAGTATTTTCAATTGTCGATGGGATATGCTTCAAATGGCTTCTTCCGTTGGCAGCGAAGAGATTGCCTTGGAAAGACGCGAACGGATCGCGGCCATTGCTGCACTCTTCCTGACAACTTGTCCGGGGGATTGGTGCCGCGGTCGACACGTCGGATTGAACTCTCTTTTGAACCATACGCCGCGAAATTCCAACGGGTTGGAGACTCTGGCCTTGCTCCCGAAGCTTGATGTCGCTGCCTTCATCCGCTTCCGAGTAGAGCTTGCTAATCTCGCGGACTTGATGGTCCGGCATTTCAACCTTCCTATGCCCAACGGTAAATTTGTCTCTACTGGAGGCGCGATGAGATGAAGGCCACAGATACTGGCAGAGTTCCCAACTACGATCAGCACTATAGTTCAGCCTTTTCGCTGTTCGTCCGCGATCGTTTCGCTCCATACCCGACTAAAGCCCAGGCATACCAGTTCATCCGGTTCAGCCAGTCCAGGTCGAGTGCCGTTGCGCTCACTGGGTTGCCCGAGAACGAGATCTTGAGGTTAGTTGAGAAGCTGGTACAATTTGTCAAGCGGGTGCAAAAGTTCACCACGAATCCTCTTCTCAAGAACCAAGGTGTCATTCACAGAGCTCGGAAGTGGTTCGAGCTCAGCGGCAACAAGCGTGTTACTCTTTAGAGAAGCCACAACTTGAGGAACCTGCAATCAATCCGAGACGCGAAGAGTGGTCGTTGACAAGCCGACCAGATTTGGCGTCTGAGCGGGTTTCCGTCCGGGAAAGTTGCAGAAGAGTCTGGAGAGAACCAACAACAACGGCACATGCGAAAATGGGACAGCCGGGACCCCCCGGGGGGTCGCAGTCCTGACTCCTGAGTCCAGGCATAGGTAGCGCCACGAAGCAGCAGCAGCCCAGCGACGGACTGGGGCTCAAGCTCGTGTCGGGTGGAGAATGCGCCCAGCGGATCGGCAGAGCGGATGCAGGAACGCTTCTCGGGAGGCTTGTAAGTCAATTCTGTTCAGCGGTTGTTGTTATTCATGGCTATCGGGTTTCTCCCTTGTCTTGGAATTAGTAGGGAGGAACAGAAGGCGGAAACAAGGAAATAAATTAACTGGGGAAAAAGCTCAACACTATCCGTAAACAGACCCGAGTTGCCGATGTTGGGGCCGAAAATTAGAGCAACAATTGACACCGCTGATAAGGCGGCTCTGAAGGTTCACTGTTTGTTTTGTTAACCTTTTTGCAAGTCCCGTAACATGATTAAAGTCTCCATCCTCGGTGCCGGGTTGTCCGGACAGGTTGCAAGGAAGAAATTGCCTACTAAGAACTCTGTTTAAATTGGTGTAATCAGATGGTCCCGTCTTTCTCTTCTGGGACGAAGTTCGGCGCCTGGTGGGCTCCTCTCACTTCCATGTTGCCTTTCTGTTACCGGCCCCGCCCCTGTTCCCATATCACCTCGTCAGAGCATCTACTTCCACCAGCACGCGCTGCGACCGTTGGGCAGACGACTAGCTAGCTACAGACGCGTCCGTTGCGCTGCTTCTGGCACGTTCCCTCGAGCACCTGTCATCCAATCAACCCGCACGGCCTTTGCATCTAGCCCGGGAGCTGTCGTGGGGACCTGCAGATCAGCTACATCATGTCCAAGCCATACGGGATGGAACGACGACGACGACGACGACGACGACGACGGCCTTGCCTCTGCGAGAAATCCAGGTGACTCCAACAAAGAAAAGATTAAAAACTATTTTTCTGTGGCGTTCCTAGGAGCCAAGCTCTCGAGCAAATAGTAGTCAATTGGATGTCACCCTAATGTACTGCGTAGTAGTAGTGCCACCAATGGGAATGGCCCTCGTCTTCTCCCAGTGGTTCCTGGCCAGAGAACCCATGTCGAAGTCCAGGTCCAGCTTGATGGCCTTCCCCTAGCAACAGCTCGAAGCTAAAAGACACCACTAAACCAAATAAGCTGTCGCCTCCTCACGCTCTCCAATCGCGCCGCGGTTCTGGGTGCGGATACCTTGAATAAGCTTTGCGAGGTAGAAGAATCGGGGGTTGGCGTGGCCTCGGCAGGGGTTATCCGTACGTCAGAGTGGTGGCTTGCCGGCGAGGGTGAGCTGCTGCATATTTATCGCCCCTTCCCTTCCTCCTGCCTCTCCAATTCGGTTTCTTGCGTCCTGGCGTCCTGAGATTAGTCCCTTCGCCGTCCGTCCGTCTGTACAATACCGTCGTCGAACCAGCTCAAACTTGTTGTTGTACAATCCGTTCAACCACCAGTACGAGTCAAAATGAAGTTCACTCTCGCCCTCTTCGCTGCCGGCCTCGTCGCCGCTCAGGACTTCTCTGGTATACCCCAATGCGCTGTACGTTGATATCCCGTCCGTCATCCGGTAACTGCCGTAACTGACACGCTTGTCCCACAGATCTCCTGCCTTAAGGAGGCCATTCCCAAGGTCGGCTGCGCCCTGACCAACACCGCCTGCCAGTGCGCTGCCGACAAGCAAGAGGCCCTCGCCCCCGTCGTTGCTCCATGCCTGCTCTCGGCCTGTAGCTCTGGCGATGTCGGCAAGGTCCAGTCCGCCGCCGCCGATGCCTGCAAGCGATTCCTAGCCACCGCTAGTCCCGGCTCCGCGAGGCCCAGCGCCACAGGCCCGGTCGCCGCTACCGTCAGTGCCGCCGCTCCTGTCACCGCTTCTGGTTCCCACGCCGCCCCGGCTACTTCTCCCACCGCGTCTGTTGTCGCCTCTGTATCCGCCCCCAGCAACGCAACCGGAGCCCCTACCACTCCTCCCGGCAGCCGCACTCCTCCCGCTACCGGCACGCCTACCGGTCCTCGTGCTAGCGCTTCTGCTCCTGCTAATGGTGCTGCTTCTCAGGGTCACGCTGCTGTAGGCGGCGTTGCTGTTGCCGCTCTGTTCGGTATTGTTGCTGCTCTCTAATCGCACGTTGGGGTTGAAGAGTCGCCACTGTGTAGGAACGGAATCTTCGTCCTATGTGTATGTGATGTGCTTGGATGATTTACAGTGGATATTTAGACTTGAGGCGGATGAGCAAAAGTTTTTTTTTTTTTTTTTTTTTTTTGTGGCCATCACGACCTGTTTTGCTTGCCACGGCCAGCAATGTCTCCTACAATGCGTAGGAGTACGTAGTTAATTGACTAAATAAACAATAGGTTCCAGCGTTCTCGACGTTCGCACTCTAATGTGGAAGAAAGTCACAAAGAACTGCCAGGTGTGAAGTATTGAGGCCTCCACTCCGGAAGGGAGGGTGGGATCGAGAGGTTAGGATGGATTGACTCGGTGCGGGAGGGGAGAGACTTTCAACCCTTGCGCACGCAGAACCGATGCTAAGACGGCGGGTGGGATCTTGCTGCTGACGACATCGTCTGGTTTACCTTTTGGCTCAATTTCTTTCGTTATTGAACTTGTCGCCGCAATTGGTCTGCCACACGACGCCACACGACGCCACACTAGGACTCCACATGAGGAAGTCCCCGTTAGGTAGACTAGAGAATACAAGAACTTGCAGAATATATAACTCGACCCTACCTATAGTAGCAACTTAGTAGCACGACCTTAGTCGATTTAATAACTACTAATCTCATTAAAATTCCACTATAGTATTAAGCTACTATCGGAATTATAATACTATCTACCCCCTAACCGACTGAGATATTAAACTATAAATTTTCCCGTTATTAAACTATTACTATATTATTTAGTAATATATAACCGACTTAACTACCTAATTTAACTTCGCCCGATATACTACTTATAATAAAGTAGTAACCTATACTACCCTGGAGTACTAGATACCTCGCTATCTAACTCCCTTATATCTACTCTCTTAAAAGCGAGATAACTATTGCGTTTCTGCTATATATATCCTAACTACCCTACTATATAAGAAGTAACTAATAATAATTAATATTAAGCACTTATCTTACTTTATTATAAAGGACTTAATAAGGACTTTTATAATAGTTCTAATAGCAAATCTATTAAACCCGACTTCCTAATTAAGTAGCTCGAAGGGAAGAGAGGTATTTAAAGTACCTATATAGTAGTTACTTTATAGTATAGAGAGGTCCTCTAACCCTATCCGACCTATTGATATAGTATAGGATATAACCTAGCTGCCTTTATTACCCCTAACTAACCCCTATTCTCTATCGAACTAACTATATTATAGCAGCCTGAAACCTAGTATAATAAGGGACTAGACTACTCCCTATTAATAAATAGTTTATTAGGCCTAACCGATGCCTTTAATAAGACCCGACTTATAGATTAACTACTAGCACCTAGTATTGAATTAGGATAAATAGATAATAATAGAGGAAATCCTGCTAGGAATAACTACTTATAGAATCTACTACTAGCTCTAGTAGTTATAATAGCAGAGATACTAGCTAATATTATAGCAAGGGTAGTTGCTGCTATAATATTATCTATATATAACGAAGCATACTAGAATTAATAGCCCTAGGGATATGAGAATTCCCCTAACCCGAACCTAGCCTAGGGACCTTTGCATGCAGAAGACGTGGGATATTTTAACCTAATAGCATGCAATCTATTGCAATATAGTATTACTAGCGGAACTAAGTATATAATATATACTAATATCCATATTTTCTGCAATAGATTGCAATATCTAGCTAATATATGCGGAGAACTAGCTATTAAAGAGGTATAGTTATCATGCCTGCTCAGCACCGCTTTAGCTTAGTATATAACTGAATTAACTATATTTGAAAGGTTAGGATTATTATATAGCCCGATCTAGCAGCTCCTCGATACTCTCTGCAAACGATTTAAGCAAGACTTATTAGTTACTTTATAAACCCTCTATAGCTAATAATTAATAATTACTAACCTCGCTAGAGGATTCACTATCCAACCCTATATCTAGACTATAATCTGAGATACTTGAAATATAGAAATTTAAGATCTCTATACCTAGCTCTATATTATATTCAAATTGCTCAATAGCGAGATCTAGTTATAGCTAGATAAACCTAACCCGACTATAATATTAGCCTAATTTCTTAACTATATTAACGCTAGAGAAAGCGTACTTATTAGAATAGCATATAACCGATATCTAACTATAACTTTCAGCTTGTAATAAAATACTACGGATAAGCTAGCTAGACTAATATTATAAGCTTTCTTAGCTAGGGCAATACTAGCTATACGCTTAGCACCCTACCTTATAAGATATCTAGAATTCAACTAGTATACTGCTAATATAAGAAGACCTTACTACTAACTATAGCGAGGAAGAGGTAATTACTAGTATGGATAATAATGCAATACCTATATACTAACGCTAAAACCATATGAGAATAATTATTCCTAGCTAGTCCCCTATTATAATTAGTATAGAGCGGGTAACCGACCTAGACTAGGTTATAGTAGCTATAATTAATTATAGCAATAGCTATTATATTAATAGCAGAATGCAGCGCCTAACTAACCTAGCCCGACTCTATAGGGTTAGAATCCGGGATATAATAACGCCTAGCGAGCAGAAGATAACCGCTTCTAATCGCACGCTAACTAAAAACCTATATAATAACTAAGATATAGTACTACTTATTATACTAAAGAAGTAATCGATATATAGAATAGCTATACTAACGTAGTTAATAATCTTAATCGAGGGCACGATATTATACTATAAGACGAGCCCTACCTTTTATTTAAAATATAGGACTTTAATAATATAGAAGATAGCGAGGATATAGAAGCACCCGATAGAGATTACTATCTAGTTCTACTAGTAGCTAATATAGCATTCTTCTATACTACCCCTGCTATATCCTATTAATATAATATATATAAGTAAGAATTTTCCTCGGGTAACTAACTATTTATATATCTATACGACTAGCACTAGGTGCTAATCTAATAATATACTTTATTAGTTACCCGAGCTAGATGCGAGACGTTAGAAACTCCTACCCTAGCTAATACTAATTTAGCAATTAATAAGCTCCTTAACCCCGAATCTAATATATAAGATAATAAAAAAAAAGTTAATCTAATAATATTAACCCTATAACTAAGGACTCTATAGATATATAATATGACTACTTAGACCCGGCGCAGGCTATGATTCCTATTATTACTTCTATAGTAGATGCAACTAAAGATATTAGAACTAGTTTCGGGGCTTGACGATATACTTACTTATATATGATTATTATAACTTCCTTTAAAGATATAACTAAATAAGAAGTATATAGCGATATAGGATGCAGCTAATTACTAATAGACTGATAATAGCTTAAGAAACATTTTCTATAACTATAGATTAGGAAATAAGCATAACTGCTCGTAGTATAAGGTATTAGCGCAGACTACTACTCTAGTAATAAATATATTATTTTTCCCTTCTATATCTAGGGCATAGCTAATAGCTATCCGACTTTTGCATACTTCAAGCGAGAAGTTTCACTAGTAAATAGGCTCTAAGCTAATATACTAATTAGTACTAATATTTTAATCCCCGAGAAGATTGATTTCAAGCTAGTAGAATCCATAGCTTATATTAACTTATATAAAGTTATAATACTAATTAGAGGCGAACTCAGAACCCGACTACTAGTTAAGGCAACTATCCGATCAGCTACTATAATTATGCTGCAACTGAAAATAACTACTCTATTACCTATTATATATTATATCCGAGATGCTATAGAAGACCTCTTGTTCGAGCTGGCATCTTTTAATAAATTTTCTGCATATATGCTGCTAGCTAATTGCAATATCTACTATATTATTATAACTAACGAGTCTAGCAAACCCATCTTCATCCCGCGCAACGCACGAGTTGGGATATAAGTATTACTTAATAACGAAGCATACTATTAGAACGTTGCAGAAGATATAGTAGATATAGTAGTAAGCGTAGGCACTACTACACCCGATGGACTCTTCGGAGACTACTCGTCTAGTTTTAAGCTAGTTAAAGCTAATAATCTAGAAACGACGCGTAAATATATACTTAGGATAATAATCTATAATAGCAATAGTAGAGCTAATAGCTTTTTATAAATTCTAGATAAGTTTACTAACGTGTTTTAAGATACTAGCTTTGCTAACCTCCTATAGGACTAATAGCTCTAAGTACTACTAAAACCCGGTTAGGAAAACTAACTCCTTAAAATACGAAAGATTTATAATATTAGCATACCTAAATGCGAAGTAGTATGAGATATAGTGATGAAACTATAATAATAAGGATAGTTATACTATATAATAAAATAAGTACTATTCTTATTTCTAGTGTTCGTGGTTTAGCGCGAAGTCGATAGAAAGCAGAAGAAGGGATATATAGTTATCAATATCCGAGCTCTAAATAAGATCACCCTATCTAATAGCTACCCTATACGGTCATAAGATAATATTATAGCTATAGTTAAAGATAAAAAATATATTACTATTATAGATATAAGTTCATTTTACTACTAATAGCAAGTTTATCTAGAATCAGACGGCGCTTTCACGATTATTACCCCTAATAGCTAATATACCTTTAACTGCGTAATTATAGGTTATAAGAACTCTAACGCCTACGTCTAACGATAAATAGATATCTTATTTAATAGCACTAGTATTTAGTCTTTTTGCAATAATATAGTTTTCGCATCTAATATATATAAAGAATATCTAGCTAACCTACGATAATTGCTATTACTCCTTAGGTTAAGAAATATTAGTATTAGACCCTCTAAAACTTATATCGCTTTCCCTAATATAATATTACTAGGATAGTATATTAATACTCTCGGTCTAGCTATAACTATAGAGAAACTAGATATAATAAAACGAATTAAGTACCTAATAACTTTGCATAACCTCGAAATATTTATCGGATTTTATAGTTACTTCTGATATAATATCCCTAGATATATAGAGATTATTAAACTACTCGAATAATATAAGACTGAACTTCTTAAATAATAAATAAATAAAGATAGTCTCTATATTACTAGCAAAGACCCTAGAAGGAAAAAATAGGTATTAATAATCGACCTAGCCCTAACCGACGCGGAACGATTATTATTCGAGTTAGTTAAGACTGCCCTGCTGCGATATACTAAAGTCTACTACTTCGATCCGACTAGACTATTATTTATTGACTTTAATATATTAGCTACTAGGATTGGAGTAATAATATATTATATTAATCCTAACGCTTTATAACATATAATAGATAACTAAGGAAAAGTAATAAGGGTACTAGTCTAAACTACTATCTAACTAATATCTTACTTATTATAAACGCTTTCTCACGTTAAGAAAACATATTAGCCGACTAAGATAGAGACCTTAGGATTTATTTAGGTCCTGAAGAAATGCAAGTAATAGATTATAGCTTCTTAATACCCGATATATATTATTACTAATTACTTAGCTATTCTCGGATTATTAAGATAGACTAATATCGCGCTTATAGCAGCAGCTAGTACTAATAATAAGAAACTAGTAAAGGCTATGGAATATGCTAGCTAGTTCGAACTAGTTATTATTCATAAACCTAGCAAAGAATATATCATCCCTAATGCTTTATCTCGACTTCTAACTAATAGGGGTAATAATAACCTAGAACCTAACTATAGCGGACTCGATATCCTTCTTAATAATATACCTGAGGAATAGGCTATATAGGTATAGGTATAATCTGCGTTTATAGCTAACGATAATCTAGCCCTATACTAGCTATAGCACCCGACGGGAGATAAATATACTCTAGACCTAACCCTGCTAGCTACTTAAGATAGTACTAGCATAATATTGCTTAGTATTAATCCTAACTTCTATAGGAAGATAGCTAATAGATACTAATCCGACCCGGTATTAAAGCCTATCTTAGATATAGTGCAAAAGAACCTAATACTAGAGCGTGATAATAGAGCCGACTTACCCTTTTATATATATAATAGCCTTATATAGAAAACGACGTTAGGTATATATTACTAACTATGCGTTCCTTAGAACTACTAGGCGGATATCTTCTATACTATTCATAGCGATAATTACGTGGGATATAATAAGTTACTATACTCCCTAGTAGGATACTTTATCCTATACCTCACCTAATAACTAAAACGATTCCTCGCAGGATATCCCGAATATTTAATATATAAGATCTATACCTATCGATTATATAGCAGCATGCAACTAATTCTACTACCCCTATGCCTATACTATACGATTACTATTAACTTTATCCTAGGCTTGCTTATAATAAGGAATAGATATAATTATATTATATTAGTTACTAATAAATTCTCTAAATAAATCAGCTTAATACCTAGGCGAAAAACCGACTCCGCTAAGCAATAGGCGGATAGATTACTAGATTTCCTGCTTTATTAAAACTAGGGTCTCCCTAAAATCATGCTTAGCAACTGAGATCTAAAATTTCTATCCGATATATAGAAATATATATAGATATAACTTAGAATAAAGCTATTATATTCTATAGCTTATTATCTATAAACCGATAGATAGAGCGAGCAAACTAACCTAATAGTTAAATCTACCTTATGGATTTATATTATAGCTATAAGTAGTCCCGATATATAGGACGAGGCTCTACCTAGATTATAGTTCGAGATTAATAATTCAAAATCTGTAATAACGGGCTAAACTCCTAATGAGGTAGTACTCGGTTTTACTCCTAATAATACTATAGACCTCGTTACTAGCTATACTAACTATATTCTAGCTAGCCTATATAGTTAATTACAAGTATATAATATAATAGTAATAGCAGTAATGCGAACTAAATCCTATTATAATAGGAAACGATTGCTAAAAATTTTTAAAGTAGGATAGAGAGTTATATTATAACTATATCGCGGGTACTCGAACCCCTAAGCTAATTCCCTCGGATAGAAATATAGATAATAATACGCTAGGCTATATATAATATTAGAACGAGTAGGATAACTAGTATACCGACTCCGACTGCTAGACCACGCTAGGATATATAATATTATATCTATTAATTATCTAGAACTAGCACTACTAATAGATATTTTCAGGAGATAACTATTATACCTAGGATCGATAATTCTAACTAATATTCCTCGATAAGTTATATAATCCTATATCACGAAAGCTAGGATAACTTAATACCTAGTCTAACTAACTGGTTTAGGTAATGAATATAGATAGTAGATAACTTTGGATAGATATATCCTTATAATGCGAACTAATAGACTAGTTACTAAATACCTTATTCGAACTAATAACCTAGAATTTTATAAATAGATAACCCGACTAGGTAGAGATACTTCCTAACTCCTATATACCTTCTGCTAATTAAAACGAATTTAATATTAGGGATACCTACTTCCTAATTCTTATACGCCTTCTGCTAATTAAAACTAATTTAATATTAGGGATATCTACGCCTGCTTCCTAATGCCTATGCACTTTTTATAAATTAAAGCGAATTTAATACTTAGAACCTTCGCGCTTACCCTCCCTATATAATTCCTCTATAATAACGAACTTATATCTAAATTCGCTAGACTTCCTTCTTTATTCCTATATAACCTCACTCCTATACGAATTCGTTAATATAGGCTTTGCTTACTTACTTCCCTAATTGCATATGATATTATATCCGAATACTAATAACGATATATATTATAGCTGATATACTTACTAAGAGCAAGGATAACCTAGTTGCTAGCAAACCTAACGAGCGTGTGATTAGTAACGAGATTGCTTAGTTTAGAGAGGAGCATACTAATAACGATAGACCTGAGGAAGCCCCGCCCTATGCTGCTATAATTGAATAAGATAAGGTTAATAATACTATAAGTAACCCCGATACCGATATTAATACTAATGCGGAATCTACCTTATCTAGCTCGGATATTTCCCTATAGGAGGACGTTTATAACTATATAACTAAAGATAAATAGAACGCCTTTATTGCTAATAAGAATAGCGTAAAAGACGACTATAACTAATATAAGTATTAATAGAACCGACTTAAACGTTAATAATAATAGCTCCCTAAGCATAATAATAGAGATGCTAGAGATAGTGCTAATACCGTCTCCGATACGCACGATTAGAATACTACTAACTATAATATAGAAGGAAGCGCTAAAGCGGGAAAATATAAACGTTATAAGCTAAATAAGAGCGTAATTAAGCTTACCTAATCTAAGAAGATAATCCGACGTCTAAGATTTAACTAATAGGTTCTATTATTAGCTAATAAAGAACTTAGATCGAAGTATTGCTAAGGATTGAAATTCATTATACCTAATAATAACACTTACTAACCTAATTAACGAGCTATACTTAACTATATTATAGAAGTTTTTAACTATAACTATAAACATATTATACTCTTATTATTAGAGAAACTATTAATCTACGATATACTTAATAATAGAATCCTAGAATCGATTATTATAAATAAGGATTAGTTAAGCTATTCGGCATATAAACGTATTAATAAGTCCTTAAGATAGGGAACTAACCTAATAATTACTAATATCTATATCTTAGTAGCGATTTATAAAAGCAAGCTACCTATAAAGGGAAAATAGTTTCTAAATAAAATTTGAACTATCCGAACTATTTAAGATATATTTACTCTACTTAATAAAGTTAGAGCTAGACTAGTCTATAATAATCTCCTAATTTTATTATAGGTTAGATCGATATATAATCGACCCGACCCGAATAATAGCTAGACTATTATAATTAATAATAATAACGCTATCTTATAGAACCCTAGTATTATTAAGGATAAGCCCGATCCGACTAGCAATGAATTAGGGACTTATAACCCGACTAATAAATATAACTCATTTAATATAGATAACCTAACTAAGAACGATGCAATGCTATAATATTCTATCTAACTCTAGAATAATAACTGCATCACAATGCGTAATCACGCTACTTAGATATATAATAATAATACTACGCCTAGCTAGATAGATAGACTTACCTTAATCTAGCTAAGGATAATAATAGAAATTATCCCTAACTATTAAAGTGATATAATACTCTTAATAACTCTATAGCAGATATTAGGATAGATTACCTAATAGCTTTTATAGATATAAATAAAAACTAAACTAGAATAGAATAATAGTATAATTTCAAGTAGTATCGAGGATGAGAAGATAATATAATCTTATAGAAATAGTAGTATTAAGGATAATATATTTTTTTCTTATTTTTTAGGCGGGTAAGATGCTATATGACGCTATATAACGCTATACTAGGACTCTATATGAGGAAGTCTCTATTAGGTAGACTAGAGAATATAAGAACTTGCAGAATATATGACTCGACCCCACCTGTGGTGGCATGGTCTGACCGCCACCACGGGAGCTGGGATTAGAGTCGCATCTTTTTATGGGTGGCAAAAAAAGCACCAGAAGAGTCGCATCTTTTTCCTCGCATTTTGTGCGATGCTGTCGATGACATGATGAGCTACTGATACGCAATTGTTGGGTTCATTTTTGGGCATGAAGGCACATTGGGGAAGCTCTTTTGGCCACCAATACGAACCCATTGATTGCTACTGGTGTCTTCGTCACAGCTCCCTAATCGATTTTTGTATATGAGTCGTCCATTTGACCGCAGTAAGAGGAGCTCTGTTGAGTATATACATGTCTGCGGAAGCTAATATCTGTCACCCGCACACATCTCCCAATGTCTACTCTATCAAATGAAGTGCTCACCTTACTACTGACTTTAGATCGTGCTGCTTTGGGGGACGGGGCAAATCAGCAGCTCACCGATAATCTCTTCACCTTCACCACGGTGAAGTGAATCAACCTGTTCCGCAGCTCGGTCAGAATATACCACCTTTTGCTTCTTTCCGTCCCCTTCGAATCCGATTGATGTGCAGCTCCTCAGCTTGGGACGGCGTACCATACAAATGCCGGTATACTGTCGCGTTCCGCCTCCTGTCATTAGCACCGCCCGCTCCAGACGAATTCCTGGTTCTAGCTGTGCATTTGACCACGACTTTTGGCATATTTCTACCGGACACAACTTATTAAGACAAGCAACAATATACAATAAGTTACCCCAGAGCACGCAATCCTTGCCAAAGTGGAACTCTCGATGCTTCTGAGAACCCCGATGCCCATGCAGGTTCTGGGGTCTCAGAGGTGGTGGGGACGACGCTACTACACGTATCAAGGTCCCAGAGAGAACAACATCACAGTCAACAGGACGCGAGCTCTGACGACGTGGTAACGGATTCGAGCAAGCCTGACTTGCTACCGTCCGGGCTTTGGGGTATTGCCTTACTTGGCCTTTAGTTTCATGGTTCCATGCGTCCACATATTTTTGGGTTTTGTGGTTTACAGCGGCATTCGGTGACGAGCGGAAACTCCGGTTATACTGGATACCGGCGGACTACTTGTTCAAAGTTGAGGGTGCCCTCTGTTTGATTCTTTTGAGCTACCCTTCTGCCGCACAAGTCATGGTGTTATTTGGCCTTGCGGCTGACAAAATGGGGCAAAGGAAGCAGTGCGAGAAAGCAGAACATCCAACAAGGCTTTGCTTGGGTGTTTGGGATAACAGTTCCCTCTCTCTACTTCTGTGTTGTCTACATGCCAACTTTGTGGTAAGTGGGAGGGGGGACGTTTTATTTCGTAAAAACGAACCCTGAGCAAAAAGGCGTGGATAATCTGCTCGATTGTGGCCGGGGTTTACACGTTGTATGTTGTCACAAGTGTTGTTGTCCAACCCCGAAAACTGAGGAAAAGAGAAGCCAGCAGGTCATAGGGTATTCAAAGCCCTGATGTATCTGAAATGTTGTTATCGGTCACTGGAAACGCATTATTTGAAATCGGAGATTGATTGGGAATCCTTTTGGGGAATACTTCAACCCCGAATCTTACGAGACGACGATGTAGACATCTTTAACCATTCAGCCGATGACTCAGTGACGGGACTATGGAGGATGCAGCATATGCGGCCCAAAATTCACGTGCCATGGGTCTTCGAGGTTTCTGTGCCGTCTCATGTGGACGTCGACTGTCTAGACACTAATACAAGATCCCATGTACAGTATCATCGATTGCATTTCATACATAGCACTGGAAACACCTACTCCTGAGCAATGCCTAATGAAATACATGTACAATTTACAAGAATGTCAAACAATACATCCCATACAATGCCTACGATCCCAACTCTTGTGGCGCAACACTTTTCTACCTTACGCGGTCTTCTTCGCACCAGCAACCTTTTTCTTCAGCGATCCCGGCGGCGTCTTCAGTCCCGCGAACACGGTCGCGACGACCACAGCCATACCCGCGGCACCCATGTTGTAGGCTACTTCACGGCCGGCCCACCAGTAAACGCTGGTGAACAAAATCGGACCAAGCCCACGGCCGAGCTGACCCCAGCTACGGAGGATACCCAGCTTGCCGCCACGCTCGCCCTCGGCAGCTTCGAAACTGCTCAGGGTGTTCAGACCAGTGACCACCGTCGACGACGTCACGGCCAGACACGTCGCCGCCGTGTACAGACCACCGATGGTTGAAATACGGCCCAGAAGGATGAAAGCCGCGAGGCAGGCAATGGCACCCATGCGGACGGAGAGGAGAGGCGGCAACCGGCGCGTAACACCGCCCTGGAGGATGGATGCGACGAGTCCGACGAACCCGAGGAGGCGGCCGTTCTTGGAGGAGCCAAACGCGAAAAGGTCGTAGGTCATGAAGGAGAGCGAGGATTCCATGCCGGAGAAGAACAGGAGGAAGACGAAGTGGACGGCATTCAGCAGGAAGTGGGAGTTTGTTCGCTGCGCGGGCGCCGCCGGGGTCTCCTTCTTCTCTTCCTTCTTGGCGCCCTTGCCGGTCAAAGACGGCAGGGTCTCGGGAAGGCAGAAGTAGAGGTACAGCGTTTCTGTGAGAATCAGGAACAGACTGAATCCGGCGGCTGTCGCGAAGGGGTTCTCCTTGACCGTGCTGATGCTGCTCAACCACGCGCCCAGACCAGGTCCGAAGGTGAAGGCGATGGAGAAGCATGCGCCGATGAGCGCCATGGTCGAGCCGCGGCTCTGCTCGTCCGAAATGTCCGTCGCCATGGCAGTCGCGAGCTGCACGTTGCCCTCTGACAAACCGCCGACGACGCGCGACGCGACAAAGGTGCGGAAGTCGACGGCAACGACCCACAGGAGGACGGAAAGGATGTTGCCGCACATGGAGGCCAGCAGGGCGGTACGGCGACCATGGCGGTCAGAGAGGTGGCCAATGAGCGGTGAGGCGATGGCCTGGAGCAAGCTGAAGAGAGAGCCGAGGGCGCCGCCGAGCAGGACGATGTCGTAGCGGGAGTCAATGGGGCGGGCGAAGGCGGCCTTGTAGCGATTGAGGCCGGAAAGGACACTCTGCAGCAGTGTTGCGGGTTCGGTTGCGTTTGCGGTGGCGGGGCCGGCTTCGCGGTCGCGGTAGAACTCGAGCAGCTTCGGAAAGAGTGGGAGGATGAATGTGAAGGAGATCTAATGGCGGGGGTCACAATCAGTGTTCGTCCTCGACGAGGAGCAAGTAGGAGGGAGGGCTGGCTTACAAGATCGAGGAGAAGAGAGATGGCAATTACTCTCAACACGCGTTTGCGCGTCCTCGGCTCTACTGTCCCTGCAGAGGGAGCTGCTGCTGCTGCTACTGCCACTGCCATGGATGCGGGCCTGTCCAGACTATCGACTTCGTGCGGCAGATTCGGATCGCAAAGAAGTTGCAGGTGTCGAGAGAAGGAGAGACCGGTATTGGTTCGTTATATCGACAGGCAGGGTGTGTGGAACGAGAGGAAGTACAGAGAGGACTTGTGGTCAAATTGCGAAAGGGAACGACCACGGCAACGCAAGAAGCAGACGGAAGATGTTGATCGAAAAAACCGAGAATGGAGAGGGAACCATGGAAAAAAAATTCAAGAGAAGAAGAAAAATTAAGGACAGCATTCAACAGGGTGACGAGGCGGGACGGACGACAGGTGACATTTGCGTATTGGAGATGGGGGGTGAACGTGGAACGTCCAAGCTCCCACCTGCATTTTGCAGAAACATGCTCTCTACGTGAAGCCGCTGTACTGCTGGCGGCCCCTTGTTCTCCCCCTCCACCTTGAGGTAGTCGGCCCAGTCCGATGTTTCAGGGTCAGGGGCACCCGAGGATCCACCCTGAAGCCACTGGACTGCAGCTGCAGCTACACTACCTAGGTATACAGTGACGCTAACATCGGACGGGCCCCAGAACCGCGAATCCCAGCGGCCAACGACGCCGGACCGGGCTCTCGTGGCTGCGCCGAGCCCGGGCGGAGGAGACCTGTGGTGGGGGAGAGAGTTGTCAGCTGCTTTTCGGCCATATTTCGTTGGGCGCACACCTGCCTCGAGCTGAGCAACGCGAAAAGAGGGGGGTGCCGGAACCGGCGTGCTTCTGGTGCCTTTTGCATGCTTCTCGTGGTTTCTGTTTGTATGTTGATGCAGAAATCCTTGGCCGCATGTGTTCCAACCAGCTGCATCTCTCCTCGTCTCACCACACCAGACGCTGCAGAGAAGGGCCGTGTCATGTCTGTCATCAAGCATTTTTCTCGTAATCCACGGCCCGGAGCTGGCGACAAATGTCCGCATCCGTCCAGGAGTCGCCTTTGTGTCTACCGACGCCAACACCATACTATGTCAGCTCTAAACCTCCACTAATCATGACTGCTAGCTTACATTGTGCTCAGCCTCGAATGAGAAGCAACTCCATGGAGGCGCTGTCAGACAAGATGCGACATCTCTCAGAAGTCCTTTCAAGCCAAGCAAGTGTGCTGCGCAGTCTCAGCATGAGATGAGCAAAGGACTGGATTGACTGTTCTGTTCCTTTATTTGAGGACAAGATTACAAGCAAGTTAGTCTGCCACCTATCTTCTTGTCCATCATCGCCACCCTCTTCTCAGTGCCGCTCGTCGTGAAGCTCTCATCGCACGCTTGAACAGTTCATGAGCTTGAATGCACTCAATAACCACGATGTCACGGACAGGATTACAGCTCGCAAACGCAGTCCTGAGTCTCTGCCGACCAGCAGTCATCTTTCTGCCCAAGTCCGGCACCATAGCGGACTGAATCCCACTGAGCGCCCTCAAGGTCCTCGCGAAGAAGAGAGAGACGAAGTCAATGGAATGGGAAACAGCGTTATTTGGCCGTCTCGTAAAAGCCCTGCAGATCGCGAACCACCAAAATAGGGCGCTCAGTGACTTGACGCTCAACTCCCGGCCATCTCATCATGCTGCATCACATTCTGTACATAATAGAAGCCGTTCCAGATCCTGATTACATAGAAATGACGGCGTGGCAAGCAGCACATCAGAGAGGACCGACATACGAATATGCAGGGTCCTTAGCATGGAATGTCTCAAAATCAGATCAGACAAATCCGGGCCAGCGACGCAGGGGGCAAAGGGGAGAACAGTTCGAATGGGAAGACACAAATGACGGCATCTGACAGCTGTGTCGCAAGGATAGTCGCGATCATCCCCACCTGGAGGTCCCGGGGGAGGCCACAACCGGAGCCGAATCTTGTCTCGCCAATCGTCGGTCTCGGTAGTTCTTATTCTCTCACTGATCGACGGATGACTTGGGCGGGCGGCACTCAGTTTGGAGACGCCGACTTCATTACACAATGTAAAACGGCAGTGCCTAAAATTGGAACGTTTAAGTCAGTGGTAGTTCCCGGTTTCTTCGCGAGATCAGAACATCGTTCCTGGCACTGGCAGCAACTTCGTAGGAACGGGATGTAACGAAATTTTGTCTCTTTTCCCATTTCGGGGACTTAATTACGAGAAGGTCGTTAGACGGAAAAGAACCGACTCTTTAAAAAGTAAGATAGTGCCAAGATTTAGTCACTGCCTTCCGGTTAGAGCAGACACTGCCTCCAGCTCCCGGGCCAGGGTATCTACTTCAACTTACCTTTCCAAGAAAGGTATTCCTTCCCTTCGCACCACCAAGAACCTGTCAACTTTTTCAACCATGCACTGACGACGAAAGGACAGGCACCAGCATCCAGCGCGCATGTGGACGAGTGAGGCAGCCAGTGCCAAGACCGGCTGTTCGCCCCGGTCACTTCAGCTCAGCTTACCTGACAAAAAAACCGACGCAAAATTCCTCCTCCCTCAGCCCAAACCGGGACTATCCTCAAGCAGGCTGACGAGCCTGTTTCCCCGACGTACCCAGCCCCAAGCCCTTTCTGGTGCGATTTTCCATGTCGTGCTGACGGAAATCCACTGGGAACAAGATGGTCGGAGGTGGAGCTGCGCGATGGGATATTGCAGCTTACACAAACTCCAGGGTCCGCCAAGACGGCCATGTAGAACAGGTCAGTCCACAGGAGCCAATCTGCCAATCCAACCAACGATGGAAGTCTTGTGGGATTTCCTAGTGTGCCTCGACCACTCTTTTAGCGCATGCACGAGATGTCGGGTGCCCGCTCTGTTATTTAAGAGCTTGGCGACCCTCGACCTGAGAGTATTAGAAAGACCACCGCTGTGTTTTCTTGCATCTCCTCACCGAGTTCATCTTCGTGTAACGATACCGCCGCAGCCTGATTGACCCATCCCCCCCAGAAAATCCCTCCACCACAACGTACGACGTCTTCCCGCAGGGCCTCCTCGAGAGACGCGAAGGACATGATCTTCATCCTCGACTCCCGCATACCCAAGGGCGGTGGGAGCGGCGGAGGCCGTGGCAGCTCTTCGAGCTCCGGCAAATCCAAAGGATCGAAGGGCAAGAAATACAAGAGCAAGGGCGGCCACGTCGCCGGCGGCGGGGCAGGAGGCGGTGGAAACAGCGGCTTCCAACAATTACCAGTCTGGGCGCGAGTTCTCATCATCCTCGCCATTATCTGGTTTATTATCTTCCTAATTGCACTGGGATACTACGTGGCCAAGGGTTTGTCTATAGAGATTCGCAGCCATTTGAAATCTACTGATTAACAAATTGAACCCTCAGAACTCAAACGCAAGAAGGACGGGAAGTCTTTCCGCATAGGCCACGTCGTAGGCCACGCCCTCCTCGTCTCTACAGGGCTGTGGATCCCCGTCTATGTCTACAAGAAGTTCGTCGCCAGTCGAAAGAACAAGAGCGGCTCTTACGCCAAGATCGAAGAAGGGCATGGGAAAGAGGGCAACAACATCAACCATACCAACAACCAAGAATCTTGGTACGGCGGCGCCGGCGGCAACGATGGTACATACGACCCCGGGAACTATCCGCCGGCCCACCATCCCCAGAGCCCAAATCCGGCCCCACCTCCGGTGCAGTCCGGCGCTGCCGCGGAGTATTACATGCCCGCGCCGCCCTTGCATACAGCTCCCGCTCAGCACCCGCCTCAGTACGGCTGAGATCCGGGTCTGAGAGATGGATGATATCTGGTCGAACTGTCGAGGTGGATGGTCGACCCTGGCGTGTTTCTTTCTTCTCAGTGCGATACCCATGGTCTTTGTTTCCAAGTCAGCGTGTTTGCAGTCACGTATCCAAAGTGAAGTCAAAGTTTACATAGAATCTAGCGGAGTTGATGTTCTTAGCCACTGAACTTTCTTTGCTTTCTCAACTATTTACCTCACTGCTTGTGCCGTACCAGTCACCCTCAATCCAACGGCCGTTTGGAGCGGCCTCTCTGGTCTTGGCCTTGAGACACGTCTTCATAGCAGACTTGAACCCTTCGGAAGGCCTAGGACAGTGCGCTTGGCGGCTGATGCTGCACGCCATGAGTGGCGCACGGAAACGGCAGTGAAAGGCGGCTTCGCAGGGGTGCGACTCCCTCGCAACACGGTCATCGAAGAGTCGCATTTCCCAATGGCGCGGCGGGTTTTCTCGCACGAACCTATCGGACCGTCAGTATGCAGAAAGAGTTGCTGCGAGAGAATACTCACTCTATCACTGTGTGTTATGCGGAAGGTTCGCAAGACGCTTCCACCGAACACCCGACTTACTCTTCGACTGTCAGGACGCGGCTTCGTACGGTTCATGGCGCAAAGGGATGACATACCAGCAAGAAGCGGCCTCCGTCTTCCCGCCTATGCCCGCCTATGCCTCCCTGGACTTGGATTCTCCCCGAAATTATAGCCTGTCCCTCACTTCTTCGGCTGGTTAGGGCCTCCCTGTCCATTCCGATCCGAAACCGAGTCTGAGACTTTGGCTCCACCATTCCCGCCCGCCGGTGTTTGCTGCGCCGGCTTCTCGGTCACGGACCCTGCGGCTCCGTTCCCGGTCTTCTTACCACGGGGAGGGGGGTCACGGGGTCGGTCGACCCGCAGCCATGTCGTATCGTATCCGCTTCGTCCCATTTCACCGAGGTGGGGTGGGGGTTTTCGATCGCGCCCAACGTCGGCGACCAACGTGTTGCTTCGACGGTTTCCGTCTGTGACGGGGGAGAGAGGTCTGGCGTCGTCGTTGTTATGTAAGGTTGAAGTGTGTAGTGTTACTTCGACAGTCCAATGGTGAAAAAATAAAAATAAAATCTTTTCAGCGCGGAGGTGGTAGAGGAAAGAATGTAGGTTCGGTGCGATGCTGGGTCGTATAAAATCTTCTGGTTCTACTGCTTCTTCTTGTTGTAAATGACATGGTATGGTGTCCTTGATGGGGAAATGAGCAGGCTGAGTGAGGGTCTCTCCGTTGTGTCCAGTCACATAGGCCTCGAAATGAATAAAAAAAACCCTTGAGTTATCGTATTGGTGTTTTCCTTCTCTACTCAAAGTAAGTATGAGTGTAGACTAGACAGGTCAAACGCGAGTCGTTTCCTTCCGCAATAAAAACCAGGTGCCGCTTGCCTCTGCTTTATACCACAGTCAATGAGACTTTTTTCATTTTTGTTATTGTGTCAAGTCTATCGGTTTTGTTTGCGCGGCGGTCTCACCCCCAAGGGGTCTGAGGTTGGGAAATTTTGCTTTGCCGTTTGTCTTCCCTTCCGGGGGGTTTGTTTGTTGACTCATCTTGTTCCAGGAGGGCATCTTTGTGCGCCTCAAAACAATCTCCCTCCTTTGGCTTGTTCTAATAAACAAGTCTTTTTCTTCCTTTCTTTCCTCCCTTGTCCTGTTACGCATTGCTTTGCTTTTTCTTAGTCGCTACCACTACCCGGGAACTGAAATGATGTCTCTGGGTGACCATTCCCCAGGGTGAGACAATTGCTGATCATTTTTGTTGAGCCAGGGATGTCTTTTTTTCCTGGATCAATCCGGATCACAGCCATCAGCCATTGTCTTCCCAAATGTTTCCCTTTCCAGACAATGGGGTTATCTAACGACATCCGCAAAACACAAATCTCTCCCTCCCCCCGGCGGTGATTGTGGAGGCAAGATGGCTGGGGACCTAGGCTGGGCCGGATTACGTTGCGGGCTTTGATGCTCGGTCCAGAAATTCCCCTCGATCGCGATCCCCCTCCCACAGGATATATAATGAGTTTTAGCACTCCATCTTTAGGCGGCACACGCCGGGAGGCCTCGGCCGGTGATTGTAATCTCTGGACAAGAGGGCCCAAGATTCCGACATGCTCCCTTCCGTGACGGAATCGAGACAAGCAAATCTCATGGACCCTTTTTTATTTTTTTAAGCTGGGCAAGGCCATGCATTAGGCTCTTAGGGGAGAGAAGAACTAGGGTGTTGATCGGATGAGGATTACTCGGAAGGAATACTACCTTTAGTTCAGGCCAACCCACGGAATATCCTCGGAGCCATGCTCCACGCTACCCGTCCATTCTCCTATCCTCCCTCGCCGCCGTTCCTAGTCGTCCGTGGCCGTCTTGTCGTACACGTGGTCGTCTTCCTCCGCCTTGCGAGTACTCCGGCCGAGCGCGCGACGAACAAACCGCCCAAGTCGCCCCCTTTTCCGTTCCTTTTCCGCCTGCTTTTGCTCTCTTTCTGTCCGCTTCCTCTCTCTTTCCTTTCGCTTCTCGGCAAGCCGCTCCTTTTGTCTCTGGCCTTCCGTCTTCTCCTTGTCCGTCGGGGTTTGCTTCTTTTTTTGTTCCTCTCTCGCTAACGAGAGCTCGTAAAGGGGCCCGTAAACCTGGTAGCGGGCCAGAGACTGCTTCCAAGTGCTGTCCGCGGAGTCGAACTCGTGAGAGGGCGATACGCCGAATGAGCCCGGGAAGAACGAGCCTCCGTCGAAAGGCGCGCCGCCGGATTTGACCTCGGACCCTCTCGAGTGTCCGCGCGATGTCATATTGTTGGTGTCCGTCGGCCAGAAGCAATAAGTGAGGTGCCTCTAATAGGCTTTGGTAGAAATGAGTCCTTTAGTTTTCAAGGACCAATTGAAACCATAGCTCGTGAGGTTTGAAGAATTATGCTTAGCCTTTGAGATAATGACGAGAAGTAAGCTGCAGGGGGTTCAATTTATAGTCAAGATTGTTGTGCCTATGGGTGATGAAGGTGCATGCACGACTGATGCTGACAGAAGGTCTTTTCTGGCTAGACGTTGGTTGTGGATCGAGGTATAAGGGTGGCGGGTAGGTGGTGGAGGTTGAGGGACCGCAAAGAATAATTCAGAGCGCCAATGAGTAGGGCGGTGACCTGGGAAGGCGTGCGCCTTACTTGACGATTTGAAATACCTTGAGCTGGTGCCGTTTACGAAAGGTAGTACCTGCCTCTCATCAATTTGTGTCAAGGCAAGAGCACCTGCTCAGGCAGGCCATCAGCCCCCACAGCCGCGAGGAAGGAAGCGGGGGAATCCGTTGTAACCGACAACAATGAACCTTGGAAGTCCTGGCCCAAGAATGCGCGTCGTAGCTCTCCGTTCCGAAGTCTCAATTACTCATTGATTCATACTTAAATTTAGATATGCAACCACATTCGCGGCGAGGTATCATCGACCGTACAGACAATTCTCGGTTTCGGCGACAAAGATCCAAATACTCCTTCCTCCTAATAGGTCATTAAACCGTAACAAATCCAGGCCGCCCAAACTCCTAGATGCCGGGTAAATTGGAACATCATTAAATTCTTTCCCTGTTCTCGACACGTACCTTGACCATCTACGGCCAGGTGCTGGGCCCGATGGTCTCGCCAGGTGTGACATGCGTCTTGATGGCGGTTCCCTTCCAGTCCACTGTTTCAAACACGTCGACATTCCCCCACCATTGCGGCGGTTTGGCCGATGTCAGGTACAACGTGAAGAAGATAATCAGCGTGGCTACGATGAGTCCGCAATCAAGCGCTGCGGAAGTGATGTAGTTGTACTGGAGCCACCAGCCGGTGTATCGTCGCTTGATGAAGAAGTTGAAAACTGTACCGACTAGAGCCCAGCAGAGGTAAATGTAGACACTGGCGGGCGGCAGCCAGCCCGAGCCACCATAGAGGAGCGGCGTGTTGACGTAGCGCCAGATGCTCTTGGGCCACTTACGGGCGAGGAACCAAGTGATGATGGGAGTGATGGCACCCACAAGCCAGAACCACTGTAGGGAAGAGTAGAGTGCGCTTCCAGAAAACATGCGAGCTGGTCCGATGGCACCCCAGATAATGGATGCAGTGAAGAAGACGCGTCCTCCAGGGCAGGTGTAGTTGCTAGGCTGGTCTGGTTGGCAGACATCCGGAATGGCACCGAGGGCCCAGTTCATGACGGCAATCTGGACGATGGCAGACCACAAGGAAGCGACAAGCTGAGAGGCGAACATCGTGCGAGGAGGAACCTTCATGTAGTGACCGAGCTTCAGATCCTGCGCAAAGTAGAGCGCCTGCGACATGCAAATGTAGCCGTAGTTCTTGAACATCATCATGGCGAGGGGTCGACCGGGCACCATGTAACCGATGATGAACTCGGTAAGAACGTTGAGACCGAGCTGGATGTTGGTGATGGCCTGAACGATGCCAATGGGAATAAGCCAGACCACGGGAATCAAAATACAGACAACGTAAGCCCATGCAGGGAAGCCCGTTGGCCAACCGGCAACAACGCCGAAGGAGATGCTGATCATGACGACGAACAGAGCTAGAAACTGGTCAGTAACATTAATGAGATTCCTATTCATGCAGCACATACCGAGATACCACCAGTCCTCGGCGTCGCGGTATTTCTTCATCAGTCGCATGTGAACATCGTCCTCCTGGTGGCGGGCTAGCTTGAACTGGCCCCAGATCTCGGTTCCGTGGTAGAGGACGACGTGAACAACGACAGCGGCGACGGCAGCGAAAGACAGAGCATATGCAAGGGCGAACTGGGTCGGCAGGAAGAGCGGGGAATAGGCGTTGTAAGCCGTTTCGTTGAACTGGAAGTTGGCGTCGAGGATGCGGGAAACGTTGTAGACCGCACCAGTGTTGTCGAACGACTCGGAGCTCTGAACGGGGAAGTAGTTGGAGTACCACGTGCCGGAGAAGTGGATGCCCGAGGAAACCACGACGAAGAAGATGAGGATACCGGCAATGACGTTGGCAATAGCGTGGAACGGGGGGATCAGGGGCGAGGTCAGATACCCCGATATAACTGTCCAATCGAATGAGATGGGCATGAGTCCATAGCCCGACAGACCACCGAACACCTTGTTGACGACTTCGTTCTGGGGAGCAATCCAGCAGATCCAGGTGAAGTATGAGAGACCCTGGAAAATCCAGCCGGGGAACCAGTACCATATGAAAGCGCCGCCGCTCACGATGAGGAACCAGCGGTAGCGACCAATCTTCCAGCCATTCGTCTTAGAAGGGTCCGAGCCCGAGTGGTCGTGGAGGGTGTAAAACAGAGCGCAATTAACCAAGTTCGAGGGCCAGATCATGGCAGAGGGCCAGACAAGGAAGCGGCGTGCCAGACCAGCAAGGCCATAGCCAGTGCAAAGAGTGGTGATGCCGAAGAGCAGCTGGAAAGCCCAACCGAAGTTTTGCTTGTAGAAGAGTTGCTGTGCAAGTAGGACATCCGTCGCATACAGCACACCACCTCCATATGCAGCCTAGTGTAATGTCAGCCCTGCCTTGTTGTTCAGATATCTCGAATCATGAGTGGGATGCTGTCGAGGTATATGAGGCCCCGCCCGTTCACATTTTCCGATACTTACATTTGACATAGCAACAATAATGACGTGCTCCTTAAAGTTGAAACGACCGGGCTTGAGGTTGAACTTGACGCCAAAAATGTTCTGCTCCTTATCGGGCATGATCAGATCCCAGCCGCGACCCAATGGATATGCGATGAGCTGAACGACATAAGTGGTGATTGTGACGCTAGGATTGCGCAGAGAAAACAGCATGTTGACACCGGAGCCGATAGTGCAGAGCAGCATGCCGATGACCCACGCGCGGATCGTGTTGGCAGGCAAATCGACATCGTAATTCCTTACCACGGCGCGAACCTTGGGAAGAAGTCAGCAAATCGACCGCTATCCTTGCGCTGACTCCTTGTCTTTCTCGTCGTCCTGCCCATTCCTATGCACGGGGGGCGCAATCCTTTCGCACGTACCTCTGGATAAGGTGAGTTGTCCTCCATAAGAGCCTGCTCGATCTCCAGGCCCTTCTCAGCATTCCCTGTGGCGAGCGCTGTGTCGACATCGTTGAGCTCGTCAATTGGCATGTTCGGATCGAGCTTGTGCGCCTTCTCGAACTGAGCCAGAGCCTTCAGCGGCTCAATACCGGTGGCCTCGGCATCATCTTCGAGGGCGGGGTACGGCGTGATCTCCTCCGGCTCGCCGCGCTTGCGAAAAAAAGACGGCATCGTGGTCGATGGGCGAGGGCGTGACGTCCCTCTCTCCTTCGCTCTACTGTCGACAAAGTAGAATGAGAGGTGAGAGTATACAGCGCCGATTGCGGATGGGCTGAAGGGCGACCGTCGAGATAAGCAAACCTGGCAAGGACGAAAGAAGACCCCAAAGCCACAACGGGACTGGGGACTGCGGGCGCCAAGGGCTTTTTTTCAATCGGATCCAGCGAAAAGATGGCGGCGACGGTGGTGCCGGTCGGCAGTCTGCAGGCTGAGAAGGCGACGCGACAGCCAGCGAACAAGCCAGTCAGTCAAAAGTAAAATCCGACTCTCCGCTGATCACCACAGGGGCGCGCTTCTGTCGTTTCTGGGGGAGACGGTCGGTCTGGCTCCTGAAGAGTCTGCTCTGCCGTCAAATGGATGCCCGCGCCGAGCACACGAAGAGCCGTGGAGACGATGGTTCGGTGCGACCAACAGCATAAGGTGACTCGGTTTTCCTTGCGACCTCTCACTATCTATCTTGCCATATCAGCATCCGTGGGTGTGGGCTCCTCCTTGGGACTTTCGGGCAACGCGTTGGAGGGGGTGGCCCGGCCAAGGGAACCGGACGGCGCTCTAGCGTGCTATCACGACACAAAAGGCAGCGCCGACAGCCCGCAGCTCCAGCGGCCGTTTGTCGACCTTCCTAAATTGGGGTAGCGACATCCGCAGGGGCTGTGGAAGAGGCGAGGGGAAAGTAGAATGGTTGGCCGGGGGTGTGGTGGTGACATTGGTTGACAACCTGATGGGATTGCAGCTCGGTGGCTCGGTTCTCGATTTCACGGGCTGGAAGAGGGTCTTCTGGAGGGTCTTTTGGAACCCATTCGTATGTATACTCTTTGTCAAGGAAACAAGGGGATCAGCATATCACAAAGCCGCCGCCTGTGCCCCTGTCACCGATCCGGAAGTCTCTGAGACTGATCGTCCGAAGTATCGATTTCGACCTGGTAGGAACACATTGGCGAATCAGCTGCAAACGGCGTAGCGCAGTCTCGTCTGAAATACTGAGCTGCTGCTGTCACTGCCTCGAGCCGGGCCAGCCCACACTATTCCAGGATCGCAGCGAAGTCCCCGGCTGAAGTTCTGATAGAGGTTACTGCTAGCATTGCCTAGTGCCACTGCTACCCGTCTATCAGCTTAGCCATTGCGCAAGACATGGCGAGTTGCTGCAATTGGGCCTTATATCGAGTAGTTCCGTGTCGACGAATCATCAGACGTTACTACAGTATTTTGGATGAAATGAGCTGGTGAGGCCTGGGTGGCCCGGCTGTATCTTCAAAATCGAATGAGAGAACCCTAGTCCTCAGGGTTGTCAACAATCTTATTTCCGATGCTGCGGATTCTCCCCGCGGCGAGCCCCTGCCAGACCAGACGGAATCTGGATAACGGAATATCTCGGCCCGCTCTCCACTCCCGGGCTGTGAACCTGGAACTGGATCCAATTCTGCTGACGTAAGGCGCTCCATGGGCTTGAATAATTTCCCTATTGATAGGACTCAACATGATGAATCCATACAAGGTGTTCGAAGTGAAGTTGAGTGATTGAGATGTTTATTGATTTGCGACGTCGGTAAGTAGTCTCAAACACGCACGAAAACCACCGCGGTGCCTCCACTCTGCAGGACGGTGCAGTGGCTGAGTAGTCTCGCGGATGTTATACACATCCATTAACATCGCGACCCACACTCTGCTCTTGTGATATCTCATTCGCCACATTGTCCGACCCTTGGCTTCGAGGTGATGGCTCCGTAGAATATCCCTAAGTGGCTGTGCGGAAACTCCTCCAAGGGATGATGCTTGTAGATGCGGTCATGGTTTACCAAGGTTCATGACCGTAGTAGCATTCATGTCGTTAGACCTGGTCTTCGAAGGGCTCTTCTGCTAAGCTCGACAAGCGTGTTGCAGCAAATCTTCTGTCCGAGAGATTTATCCATGTAGACGGGTAACCGAATTGTTACGTTGGAGATGTCCGGCGCCACGTGCTTGTATGGACAGGCTTTTATCAGCTCGGGCTGTCTGACGTTGGACCGCGTATGAAAAGCGTGTATTTCACATCAAGACCGTACATCCGAGGACGAGGCACCACAAGAGAGATGTTAGCGACAGGATGCATTATGGTAAGGATTTTCTGTGCGGAATTAGACGAAGAGGCTCGTATCGTCGGAAAAGAATGGTAATGATACCCTCGGTATAAGAGAGTCTGGGCGACGCGGTCGAAAAGCAATGGTTTCCCTGGCATGAGAGACTAGCAACTTTCAACTTTGCCTGCCGGACGTGCGAGTTCAACAACTCATATTGTGAGTCATTGCAGAACGGCTTTATGCCTGTGAAATACTGTATGTAATGTTATGGACACATCAGTTGCTGCGGAAGAAAACAGAATCGTTCTGTGGACGGAATCTCTCGTCTCTCGGTACCACTGCACAGCTGCAGCGCCAAGACGGGACGGGACCCGCCCGCCTGTCAGCGGAGGGGAAGGCGGCAAGATCCTCCCGGGGATGCTGGCGTGTAGCATCTTTTCAAATGCCGTCACTTCGAAAACTGGCTTCAAATTAGCCAACCTAAACCATCCGAGCATTGGCGACCTACATCCTGCTGCCTCTTTCCATGTTTCCAGCTTTCCCTTTCAGACAGTGTCATACCTAGCTTCAGGAAGCCGCCTAGGAATTACAGCCAAACCCTGGGTAGCCGATATCCGACGCAGCACGCAATCAGCAGGACACTGTTGCTGCTTAAGCGTCAGCGCGCCTGGGAAACCCCACCGGCAAAATCGGCACGGCTGAAGCTCCATGCAGCCAGCAGCAAAGCTTCTATCATACCTTAGCCGTTCCTGGCCTTGGCAGAGACCCCAGGAGCAGGTTTCGCCCACCTTTGACGTATCGTGATCTCGCCCTCGGCCCGTTAACGGTGAGTCGAGGTAGTCCTGTGGGGCAGAGAAGACTGACTGTCTTTGGTTTCTGTTCATGCATTAGTAAATTTGCGACGACTTCTGAGCCACAGGGGAAGCTCCGCGCTCCGCTCGGTCTGTGCCCATGTCGTCATTCATTCCTCATCATCGTCCCGACTAAACGCCCAGGTTGTTCCCACCTATTTTAGCCGTTGTGACGATGAAGCTCCTAGACGGTATTTAAGCCTCAAGGCGATGGTTCCCCGGTCTTGGCAGGATTTTTGTAGAAATTAATCTATTATATCTGAATCCTCAGCAAGACTTTCAAATTCAATTACTGATGCCCATCAATAGCTAGTCTAATTCTATAGTATAGCCGTCACAATGCCTCTTTCCACCCACGTTGGTCACTCTTCATCTCAATTCTTCAGAATATCTCTAGCTCACAAGTAACATAGGTCAACCCCGAGGAGATCGTCCAACGACTCCAAGCAACTCACATCACGCCTCCTGGATATGCCAATCTGCGCAGTCATGCGACCTCCAGTCACATCCAGCCGTTCGACTCCCGTTACACCTCTCAGATGAACATTCCCAAGTACAAGATGCCAGAAGAAGGAGCTCCGGGAGATACCGTCTACCAGATGATTAGAGATGAGCTGGACCTCGATGGAAAGCCCAATCTCAATTTGGCCAGGTCAGCCACTATCGGCCGTCACTGAAGGTCGTTCTACTGACATCGTCAAGTTTTGTCGGCACTTTTATGGAACCGAATGCAACACAGCTTATGCAAGAGAACCTCTCAAAGAACCTATCCGATGCGGATGAGTATCCCGCAATGATGGAAATGCATCAGCGCTGCATTTCCATCATTTCTCACTTGTGGGGTGTTCAACCTGGCGAAAAGGCCATTGGCTCCGCCACCACTGGCTCCTCAGAGGCCATTCATCTCGGCGGTCTCGCTATGAAGAGGAGATGGCAACAGCGTCGCAAGGAGCAGGGCAAGGAAACCTACAAGCCGAACATCATCATGGGATCCAACGCGCAGGTCGCTCTCGAAAAGTTCGCCCGCTACTTCGACGTCGAAGCCCGCATTCTCCCCGTCAGCAAGAAGAGCCACTACCGCCTCGACCCCGATCTGGTCAGGGAGAACCTCGATGAGAATACCATCGGCATCTTCGTCATTCTCGGAAGTACCTATACTGGTCACTACGAGCCCGTCGAAGAAATCTCCAACATTCTTGACAAATACCAGGAGGAGACCGGCATTGATATCCCTATCCACGTCGATGCTGCCTCTGGCGGCTTTATTGCCCCGTTCACGCACGCTGGCGTCGGTGAGGGCAAGAAGTGGAACTTCGAGCTTCCTCGTGTCAAGTCTATCAACGTTTCCGGGCATAAATACGGTCTTGTTTACGCCGGTCTGGGTTGGATCATTTGGCGTGACGAGTCTTACCTACCGGAAGACCTCGTTTTTGAGCTGCACTACCTCGGCGGCACCGAGAAGTCGTTCACACTCAACTTCTCGCGCCCCGGCGCCCAGGTCATCGCACAGTACTACAACCTGATCCACCTTGGATTCGATGGGTACCGCACCATTATGGAGAACTGCATGTCCAATGCCCGTTTGCTTGCCCAGAGTCTCGAGGCTACAGAATGGTACACGGTCGTATCCGACATCCACCGCCCTGCACCCAACAAGGCGGCCAAGGGCGCTGTGAAGTCCGCAGTCAACCAGGCTGCAAATGCTGTTGGGGGCGGTGATATAGCTCCCGAGGAGACGTCTGCTGATTACGTAGTCGGTCTGCCCGTAGTGTCTTTTCGGTTGACGGATGGCTTCAAGGAGAAATACCCGCACATCAAGCAAGAGACCATCTCTCTCATGCTCCGCGCGCGTCAATGGATCATTCCAAACTACACTCTGCCCCCCAACGAGGAGAAGATCGAGATTCTCCGCGTTGTGGTGCGCGAGAGCATGACGTTCGATCTGCTCGAGAGGCTGTTGACGGACATTGCTGCCGTGACGGAGACGCTGATGGAGAATGACCAGATCGATCTCCAGGTCTTGAAGAAGCACCATGCTCGTAACAAGGTGCGTGTCAAGAGCGATGTCGAGAAGGAGAAGAAGCAAAAGCAGAAGGGCGGTGCCGCGAAGGAACTCGGAAAGGAAGTGAGGGCGATGGAGGATGGCATCCACCGAGCCGTATGCTAAGCTTGCGAGGAAATAGCAGGTGGGCGAAATAATACTAATGCGGTAACACTGGGTGAAATCAAGTGGAAAATGCCTTGATGTTTTAATTGATTTTGATGAATATAGACTGAATACAGCTAAGTCTACCTGACGATGGTTTCCAAGAACACTTCCTGATAGACTGCTTGAGGATCTTTGCCTCGTGACAGATTTAACATTGAGGGCTTCCTATGGTTGGGCATAGAGAGGGAGACTGTCGACTGGCAAATAATCGCAGACTGCCGATAGTGAGTCTGGTCCTTCTCTCGAAAAAGAGTAGTATGGACTGCCTGATGGGTCTCAGTGATTCCACATCACCTGTCGAGTGAGCACGCCAGCTAAACCAGTATTCCTTATCCATCTGCGATTTTCTGATAGGGAGTCGGAAGCGAGTGATGACTCTGCTCTGCGAGTTACGCACCTCAACCACCAGAGCCGAGTCTGGCTCTGAAGAACATATGTTCCCACCCAGGCGCAGCATTACTGGGATTTGTTCTGTGAACATCATGGCCATGTAAGTGAACGTCCATGACCTCATCTGACCATCTCAGTCAACCCCAGCTGGCTGTCCAGAGACAGCCACTGTCTGCGCCGATGCTCCCACATGCTTGGGCTCTCGGAATGGGCGTCGCTTCTGACGAGCAACATTGACCGGGAAGCGCTTGACGTTGGCGCAGGTATTGCATTTGGTCACCATGACGTCCGCCCAAGGCTTCTTGCCGCCTTTGCTTGGGTTCTCCACCGTCGTAGAGCAGGTCTTTCCCTCCAGGAGTAAAGTATCGCAGTACTTGCACATCATCTGCTTGAGTGCAGAGCTGGGCCGGATCTGAGCCTTGAGAGAGACGGCTCGGATGTCGGAGACCAAGCGACGGGCGACCGTTTCGCTTGTTGCGTGTTTGTTCCTGCTAGATTGAGCAGTATCCTGGGGCTCCTTGGAGGTTGATTTTGAGTTGGAGGTTGTTGTTGGCTGCACCGTCGCCAAATAACAGGCAGCTTGGTGCAGGTATGATATCCTGGTATACACATGCCGGTTTGGCAGGCTGTCGCTTTTTGCCTTTGCCATATTCGTCTCCTTGCAGTTTTCCACGTGTTTCAAAGGCCTCAGGGCATTGAAGGGAAGGTTGCGAGCAGAGTCAGGTCCTTCAACATCAAAAAATTGACTTAGGTACTGTGTAGGGCGCGCACCAATACTGTATTATTTAAGCGGGTCTTGGTCACATGACGTCGCTGAACTCAGCCTCTGACAGGTGAAAGCTTTTGACCTTCGGCGCCCGCCTCACCTTTCGCTTCCACGTCTTCCAGATCTTCTACCTCGACTGTAAGGCGCCCTCAATCCCGCCTTCCAACCTTGCAACCCCCTCCAATTGTCAACCGCATTTAATCCCTCCGGTCTGCCGCGCAATTTTTACTCGGCAGCCGCGTTTTGATCCACGTTCCAGCCTGTACCTTCCATTTCCTTCTTTTCCAACACAAGAGCAGCTACCGCGCTGTTCGCCATCGACTACTCGTCATCCGCCCAGAAGCTTGCATCGCCAGCCTCGGGTCCTTTGTTTCGACACAGCCTTACCGGCCAATTCTTCGATAATTTCTAGCCACGTCACCACCAGTAATCGACAACATGTCTGCTGAGGAGGATCTCATCGACTACTCCGACGAGGAGCTCCAGACCAACGAAACCGCGGCCGCCTCGAACGGAAAGAAGACCGATGCCGCCGCCGGCGGTAACAACGTCGACAAGAAGGGCAGTTATGTCGGCATTCACTCGACTGGTTTCCGCGACTTCCTCTTGAAGCCCGAGCTTCTGCGCGCTATTGGCGATTGCGGTTTCGAGCATCCTTCGGAGGGTCAGTCCTGAGTTTATATACCCTAACCCATCATCATCCCCTCCCCTGTCAGCAAGCGTCCGTCCATCTCGCAAGCCCAAAAGCCATCGAATCGCCATCGAGGAAGTACCGAAATAAAGAAAAAGCGGGAGTCAACTGGATATCCATTCTTGTACGGGCGATGCTCGACAATCCACCGGTGAAAGGTGGATTACACTGCGGTTCTTGAGGGGAATGCGTGATAGCACCCCTCTTGCCGCGCGAACACTAGGTGTTTTCGAGTACACTACAGTCACTACGGCGCTACCTGAGTTCTACCTCTCGAGCGCCCGACTACTTGTGTGCCACAGTTGCGAGTAGCAACGGCTGCATTGGCACAGCCAGCGCCGCAACTGTGTCTTGCCCGGCCATCGTCATATTTGATCGATTGGCGTCTTTTTGTCGTGGAGGATACGGGAATATTCGAATACACATGGCTTCTTTGCGCAGATGGACGGGCACTTTTGCACGCCTTCTACGTCGCTTCTGCTCTTGGAACAAATATCTAACATCGCCCCGACCCAACAGTCCAGCAAACCTGTATTCCTCAGGCTCTCCTCGGTGGAGATATCATCTGCCAGGCCAAGTCCGGTTTGGGAAAGACGGCTGTCTTCGTCCTTACCACCCTGCAACAAGTCGAGCCAGTTCAGGGCGAGGTCTCCGTGCTGGTTATGTGCCACACTCGTGAGCTCGCTTTCCAGATCCGCAACGAGTACAACCGCTTCAGCAAGTATATGCCCGACATCAAGACCGGTGTCTTTTACGGCGGTACTCCCATTCAGAAGGATGTTGAGACTATTAAGAATAAGGAGACCTGCCCTCACGTCATCGTGGGCACGCCCGGCCGACTTAACGCGTTGGTTCGTGACAAGGTTCTCCGCCTCGGTAGCGTTCGCATCTTCGTTCTTGATGAGTGCGACAAGATGCTCGATCAGATTGGTGAGTCGCGACTCACACCTTCCGGCGAATCTAGTAATAACATGTATCAGACATGCGCCGCGACGTCCAGGAGATCTTCCGCGCCACGCCCACTCAGAAGCAGGTTATGATGTTCTCAGCCACCCTGTCTGACGAAATCAAGCCCATCTGCAGAAAGTTCATGCAGAACCCCACCGAGCACTACGTCGACGAGGACACCAAGCTCACGCTGCACGGACTACAGCAGTACTACATTAAGCTCGAGGAGCGCGAGAAGAACCGCAAGCTGAACGAGCTCCTGGATGATCTCCAGTTCAACCAGGTCATTATTTTTGTCAAGAGCACCCTGCGCGCGACAGAGCTGGACAAGTTGCTGAGAGAATGCAACTTCCCCTCCATCGCTGTGCACTCCGGTGTCAGCCAGGAGGAGCGTATCCGCCGCTACAAGGAGTTCAAGGAATTCAACAAGCGTATCTGCGTCGCCACCGATGTCTTTGGCAGAGGTATCGATATCGAGCGTATCAACCTGGCTATCAACTACGATTTGCCCGCGGATGCCGATTCCTACCTGCATAGAGTCGGTCGTGCTGGTCGTTTCGGTACCAAGGGTCTGGCCATCTCCTTCGTGAGCACCGACGGAGACCAGGAGGTCCTCAAGGCTATCGAGAAGCGCTTCGAGGTTGCTCTTCCGTAAGTCATCACATGCCTGTCAGTCACATCTCAAACTAACATGTCCTGCAGTGAGTTCCCCAAGGAGGGTATTGACGCTAGCACCTACATGGCTTCTTAAGCGGGTCATGCAGCAGTAGTTCGGCAGGGCATCCTAGTCGGTGTGCTTTCTTCAAGAGTTCTGGTTTCGGGAAATTGCAAAATTTTAGTCGCTCGTGACGCACAACAAGAGCGGCCATACAAGAGATGAGGCGGCTTGATCCGTGCAGATGAGAAAAGTCTATCGGCCGTTGTTGGCTTGCGATTTGTACAGAGTAGTTATCACGGGAATCGAGACTGGATCACCACGCCCGAGATGCCCTGTGGCCTCATGCCTTGTGATGTTGGCTGTTCGACCGCCAACGTTTGGGGCTTCCCCTCGAGAAGTGAGCGACGGTCGTGTCCTGAATCACGGAGCTAGTTGATTAAAGTTCTGTATTTAAAGTACTCGGGGTACGAAGAATTTAACACATGCGCAGGTTCAGGTCAGATGCAAAAAGCGAAGGTCTAGTAAATTCTGCGTTCCAATACCAGAAAGCTCTCTTTCCCTCAAAGACCCCATTCCTACACAATGTACACCCGCGTCTTGTCGTGGTACGAGCGCGAAGGCACGATCTTCGGCAACCTGACTTCCTCGATTGACATTCGCCACGAAATGCCCCGGAGAACCATGGTCCACCATGCATCGCGAATCAAGCCATCGTTGATCGTATCAGGTTTCTTGTTATACTCTGGGTACCTCAAGCATATGTCCCTGAAATCTTTACACAGCTTCTCCGGCTTGTACACACATTTCCCACGTATTTCTTCGGTACAGCATGCCACCAGCCGACCAACTGGCCCCAGCCAATTTCTCCCTCAGGGTACGCGTCGAAAGACACCTCTCTCGCCATCTCAGTATGAGCTGCAACAAATGCCTTGAAAGGGATATTTGTACGTTGCTGGAGGGAGCAAGTTGTGGTTTCATCGTGGACATTGCAGAGATCGCTGATGAAAGCACGTTGAATTCCTGGGTCACCGAATCGGCGCTTCACCGTAGCGTTGTCCCATCGGCATAGATAGTCTGCTTTGTACTCTTCTTAAAGATGTTCCAGATGCCCCAGAACAGACTCGAGCTGCGGAGACTTGTCCGAGATGCTGCAAAGTCCCTTGAGCAAGCCTTCGCGGCATTCCCAAAAGAGGAATGGACTCAGAGCAACGGATTGATGGAGGGGTTATGGGGTTTTGGTAGTTTTGGAACCCTAGCGATGGAGAAACGGCGACATGACGCAGCCCATATCGTGAATGGGGAATGCGGCAGGCTCGCTGAAGCCGTTTCGCTGCGTGTTTTGCAGGCGATCGACGTCGGAGATCCGGTGTGCTGATTGCGGTGATACGCCAAGGTCCATGAGAGCAACGGCAAGTAGGTTCAGTGTTTCTGCTACGTTCGTTCCGCTCAAAAAAGATGTCGGCTGGGAGCAGAATGGTTCTCGGGAGGATGCGGCAGGCCAGTTTGTCTGCGAAAGGCCCACATAGCATGTCGAGGTCGAGATCCGAATGGCTTTCCGAGCCATCGAAAGGCGTATAATTGTAGTAAGATACGAGTGCAAGACCTCTGATCATCGTGCTGAGGAGGCTGTGGCCGCCTCCCTCTGCTCTCAAAATTCATTCCCCGACATTGAAGACTTGCCACGTCATTCCCAGTCGTAGAGCAAGTGCAACCACTGTTCCGAGGCGGGAACGAGCCACCGGACGGATCGCATCAGTGGGCATCAAATCCCAGGAGCATTCTCGCAGCATGACGCGGATATTCGTCCCGTCGACAATCGCCTGAGACGAGACGTCCGGTCTCTTGACTCCGAGACTCTTGTAACTCGAACGTAGAGAAAGCTGGTAGAGCTGACGTAGAAACGTCACCCAGGATATGATATCTTCTGTCTCAAGTCCATGGCCCTCCGCATTGGACTTTTCCAGTTCATCTTTCGCATAAAACTCCCGCATGACTTTTTCGATGTGTCTTTTGGGGAGATTCTGTTCTCCCAACTGCTGGAACTCTTGGGGGGCAATGTCTGGCGTCGCAAATTGGGTCTCGAATCGGAAATCGTCCCAGATCCATCTTCGATGAGTCTTCTTTGCCCAATGACAGATTACTGTGCGTGAGCAGCGATAACTGACCTCCAGCAATCGCCAGTGGCACCAGGCCAACAACAAGTGCCACGAGGGCGACCTTGGCCTCGCTGTCAGCCATTCTACTCGGGTAATAAAACCTGGAAGGTCTCTTTCTCTTCTGGAGTTTGTCCGCTGGCGAGTTTCGAAAATCCTCCACCATGGATGCTTACATCGCCAGTTCAGAATCGAGTACTTGACCAGCCCGTGAGAAAATCACACTGATTTGCAGGGCTGCAGCACCAGCTGTGACGAGCCAGGGTAATATGGGGCTTACAGCGAGAAACGTTGGCCCTTTTATAGAATCGCACGGCTAAGGCATGGTTGTCCTGGTCAGTCATGAGGTCCCCGTAACTGGCCAGCCTGATTTAGATGCGCAAGGCAAAGTGGCTTGGCATGAGTGGTCATTAGGCGCTTATTATCGCGAGTTTGTGCGAAAGTGAAGAAAAGGGGGCTGGATGCGCGAGATATTTGATGAAGACTGGTTGTACAGCAAATAAACGATGGCATGGGCTGGACGGCATCAGGCAATGTCTCTATGAGAGCCAATTGTATCGAGGGTTCTTCAAGGCTGCATGGCGCGCAGTTTCTTTGGCATAAGCTGTGTGGTTGACTGCATTGGTTGTGGGAATATGTACTTCAGCCTGATCCAAAGTAGTTGTCTTCGTATTCCCACGTGCTTGGTAGGGGCAGGATATACGGTGAAGACGCCAGACTACTACTTTCATGGTATGATAGCTCATTATGATAGCAACGGGCTGCAGCTCTGTGAAATGATTCTCGGGATTGATCTTTTGGATCAAAATGAAGGTCGGAGGAGTTTCTTGCTCTAAAGTCCAAGAGACTTATTTTAGGCTTTTTCTTTTCTCTGTTTCTGCTGGAAACAGCCCAACTCTCTGGAATAGCATCGAGACTCATAGCATGAAGTAGAGGCTCCCCTGCTTCGAAATTAGGATTTATGGGTTTACTGAATTTTCCAGCCTATGAATCTTAGATGCCGCTGCGACTAACTCGATGGGGGTCTTCGGACAAGAACACGACGCTGGCTTGTGATTCACAATAGTTTGTGCAATAATATTCCTGTCATATTCTTCAGGGACTCGCTCATACTATTAAACTCAAAGCCTCGAAGCCACTCACATGTGCTGACCGTCTCCAGGAGATCCGAGAACCCTCGCGACCTCCGATTCACAGTGACGAGGCAGAGGATTCGGCTTCTCTCCACCGGGATGTTTGTATCAGCCACCTCGAACCGTTTCAAAATTGAACGTTCCCACAAGCAAGAAGCATCAGCAATGTCCCAGGATCGACGCTGACCATTCCTTGGACTGGGAGATAGATCATTGAGGCTCGGTATCTGGGCAAAGGCACGAAACGAGGGCCATATCTCTGCATTCTGGTCACCAGCGCTCAGTTTTAGTATGCATTTCATCATTTGCATCGGCAAATAGTGCCATGCAATATTACTCGCAAAGCCATCGCAGAACCATGGAAATTCCCGAAGCTGGTGCAGGGCAGATCGAATGTAATTGTAAACAACGCATTCATGGGGACCCATATAAGTGACTTTTACATGATGTACTAGATCTTCCGGGGAGTTTCTCAGAGGGTCGCAGAGATGATGGCTCTTACGCTCAATAAGCCGGTCCTGTGCGGCGTCGTCTTTCAGCCGCCTTGCCGAATAATGCTCTGAAATACCTCAGAGAAATCGGTGCTCCAGTTGTTGATGCCAAGTCAGTCACCTGGACGCTGGGGTATGGGCACGACGACCCATCAGCAAGATAACATTGATAGTCTCGAACAACCTGAACTACCAAGACATTAAGGATGCGACTGAATGGCACCAAGAGGAAAGCCCTTTAGGGGGCTTGGTCACAATTTCGGAAACACTGGTAGCGAGAACGCATTTCTCGAAGAGAGCATGCTTTTAACAAAGTTTTCTTCGAGAATGCTGTCAACAAAGAGCATAGCTGGATTCAATCGAATGTGGGCCGCCTTCTGGATGTGTTTTCAGAAATAGTATGCCATTCCCCCTGAGCACTTCACGCAAAGCGGCTGCATGGAGACTTTATTTCAAAGATCTGCCAAGGCTTGGTATTGCGAGGAAGTTACTCACACTTTCTGACGCAGAAACCTGGTCTCTGGCTCATCTTCTCAGCTCCTCGTTAGCCGGAGGAGTTCAGCGCATAGAAAGGTTCTGGATGGGGTATCCATCAGGGGTTTATCGTGACCATTTGGTGCCAATGCGCCTTGGGTGACCGTCTCGATGGTTTCGTTACCATTGAGCACGTTGATGAATGACTCCTGAGCCGCTTAACCCAAATTTTTAAAAAGTGTTCTTATAGGAATGCTCAGGGGACTAGTAGAGCTTGACTGTCTGGCAAGAGTTTCTCCCGTCAGCTTCCTGAACGTGGAGAATGCGATGGAATGAATGTTGGGATCAAAACCTACCAAAAGATGAAAAATTTTTAAAACATGTCGTCACCGAGTGCAACAAATTGCGCTACCGAAAGAGAGACATCCCCGGCATTTCCACTTTGCATGGTAACCCATCAAGGCTCGAAATATTTCTTCGAAGACATAGACAAACAATCTTCTCGAACGTCTTACACCTGTCAATTGATCATTCAGTACCCCTCAAAGGTCCGTTTCAAAAAGTCATGGAGACTGGATGACGCAGAACTTAAATTGAGGAGACTGGTCTCAGCCCGACCCGACATAAAACTTCGTCAGACCCCTTTATCTCCAGGTCATTTCTATATATCGCCACCAGATGGTGTATGAGGATGAGATCGTAGTGTATGTGCACGTCATGTCCACATGAAAGAAGAGGTTGAAGCTTAGGGATGGGCTCAGATGCGGGTGGGTCTTCGTTCCGTCACCAACACTGCATCAAAAAGCAGCAGCAAACAACTTTGGATTCCCACGCAGCCCATATTCTCCTCAAACAGGTAAATTGCTACGTTATACCATGTTGAGGTTCTGATGGTGAGAGAAAAGAAAAAAGTCAAACCCCTGTGGTTCCTCCAAACGTTCCACCGAAACACACTCTGACCCGGCATTGATTGAGAAGTCGACGAGGTACTCACGCTAGTAATCGACGAAGCCAAGACCTCGTCTTCGCGCGCGCTGAGTATGTAATTTCTCGTTCAAAACCATCCCCTCGCCTGGAATCAGCTCGTCTTCCCCCTTGAGTCCCCCTTTCCCCCGTCCCCCGTCCGTCTTGGGGGATATTCGCAGGAACACGTAGACAGCAACCCAGAGACATCTGCCCACATGAGACCACCCAATCTCCATCTTGATGGAGCTTATATTTCGCGCCAGCAACGGTGTGAACAAAAGCTGACGAGGAATCCCAGAGCCGTTGCATTGTTCCAATCGCGGGATGCACCCTTCAGACGCTGCGATTATCCATGTCACGGCTACCAAGCTTTCAACCGCGATGGAAGGTTGAAACGACCACATTCGCCGTCTTCCAAGAGACCGAAATACGAATCCGCAATTTCAAGACCAGGTTGTAGTCTAAGTCACTCATGCCATCTCAGCCCGTCGAGGTTCTTTCTCTCCAGCATCAAACGAACGATTGAAGCCTCCACTTCGTCAGAAAGAAATCGATGACATGAATCACGAACTGCTTCAGGTGAATTTGATTGGATTCGTCAGAGGTAATTGATACATCTTCACTTTTCAGCCGACTCCATCCACCTTACGATAAGCACGTCAACACCACAGATCCCGAAAGTCGAGAAGCATGTTTTGGTAAACGATTCGTCACTGGCTCACCCAGTGTTGCCCTTGCGCCTCCTTTCTCATTGCCGACGCCGCCGGTTGCGGTTCCAAGTCCCTTTTGAACAAGCCATCACTTCGAGTTTGATGCGGAGAAAGCTCCAGTACAGCAAAACCCGAAGAAAGATGGATAAGCCTGTCCGCTTGGGCCTCAATATCAAAGGAACCATGGTGACCAAGAACGTGGCGAGTGGCGCCCTCAACCTCAACAAGTCATCCACAACGGCATTCAGTCATACCTATGTCCATGTCGCGGCCTCGAGGGCGAAGAAGGCTTGCTGCCTACCTGCCTGTTTGCCACGGAAACTTTGGTAGTTGACTCGACACATGACATCGAAGGGAAGTCCAGGCAGCTTAGTCACGTTGGCTGTGAACCCGGCTGCTCAACCTTTGTACGTCTTCGAGAAAATCTTGGATCTTGCTGTGACCTTTCGGTCCCGAACGACGCGAACCAGGCGGCAATAGCACTTCTAAAGTGCCATTAAGGCTGTTTCGCCCACCTCTACCGACTTGGGAAATGCATCGTCACAGCCTGCCTCAGGTCTCGGTAACGTGGTGGCCGATCCTTTTTTTTGGGGGGGGGGGGGGGCAAATCTCACCGTCTCTGATATCTTGCCAATCTAGGATTAAACCCTGAACCTACCAAGCTCTCCAGCCTGCCGCAAAAGACAGCCCGATGTCGAATGCATGCATCGTCGCAGAGCTGTTGTCCCGTTACTCAACCCGATGCCGCGTGTAATAAGCCTTGTAGCCTGCCTGAACCATCTGTGCATCTGCCCCTCGACCCAAAGAAAAATCTCGCAGGGCTAATCCACCCTGCACATCTGCACCAACGCAACCAACATCACCATCGCAGGGCAACTTGCAACAACACGTTCAGGGCTTTGAATGTCCGGATCAGCCTCTCCGCATAGGTATGTGGCTGCATGCGCTCAGGCATTCGCGGCCCGACACAGCCACGAAGCCGCGGGGCAGTTGCATCTGGCAGACGCAGCAACGTGGCGCCAAAGAGGTATCGTGGTCTCGTCACTTTATCCTAACGAATCGTGCGCAATATAGGCTTGCAGTTTTGATTTGCACAAGGCTCCAGAATTCTCAGAATAGGTCACGCTGAACCCCTAGGACTGAGTCATGCAAACCGAAAAGCTGGCGCAGCAAGCCCCGTCATGTGGTGTACTCGAGATGGCGCAAAGCGGGCAACGGTTGCGTTCTTGCGAAGTCCCCTAAGTCCCAAATAGATAGTGGTGAACTGATCGCTGTCTTCGACTATCGATACCTAGATGGTGAGCGTAGATAGGGGGCGCCGATTTCTGGAGGAGTTGACATTGCGCAGAGATACGCCGATGGAGCCGTGCCGGGACCCAGCAGTGTCATTCACACGAGCCCACGGCTGCCTTCCGCATGTTTTCACCCAAACGCGTGAGTTTTTAGGCCGAGGGGCGCGCGTCGTGAATGACGACGTGACTTGACCTGAAAGCTTGATCATGATGAGTGTCGCCAGGTCGAAGAACATCCATTGGCCGATGGAGGCCGCGAAGGAACTTCGGCCACTTGCGATTGGACTTGTAGTTAGAGGGGACCCATGGCAGCTAGGATCCTCGTCAGCCGGCCGGGGCCTGTAAGCGAGAAATCTTGAAGATGAGATGAGATTCACGCCGAAGACTCCATGCAAGGCTACCGTCTGACTATCTGCGTGCAAAAGTGAACATGCTGGCTCTTTGGGGAGGGTGGTCTCGACAGACGACCGTTGCAGAAACCCAGACAGAAGCAACCAACCAAAGAGACGCGCCACTCGCTTGTACGCGCCACTCGCTTGTTCCCTTGGTGATGGTGGCCCTACGGGTTTGGGGGGCAGGAGGTTCGCAGGCGGATCATTCGGTGGGGATGCACATCAACCCATGCTGCTGCCTGCGGCCAGGATGGAGGAGTAGCCGGGATGGATCCCTCCTTCTCTAGGGACCTTGGTGATCCTTCGCGCGCCGCGGGAAAGTGGGTGAAGGATGTCACCAGGAATAGCAGGAGACCCATCGACAAACGTCGCGGTGATTTGTCTGACCGTCCTCTCAGCCCCATCAGCGCCATGCAAGCATGTCTCATTCCCCTCAGCGGCGCCCGACTGACAGTTGACAGTTGGATGCGCTGGGAGCCTTGAGGGAAAGGAGGGCATCTTGTCCGGAATGGCCTCCGAAAACCCCATATCCTCAGCCACGAGCCTCGTTTCTCGTGACATCGACGCGGTCGGCCACTTCAGCGCCGATTACTTGAGACGCGTTGGTTGCAGCTGATGACTGAACGGCCACACGGCGCCGAGGACAGTGTCTAGATCTATCAGCTCCCAGTTAGCCGTAAAACCATGCCAGATACCTGCGCCGCCGGCGCCAAGCTGGCCTCGATGACGAGGAGAGGGCACTTGCAACAGCGCTTCGGCGCGGCAAAAGGTCACTCTCATCACCGATGCTTCCGGAGTGGCGGACAACCCGCCCACCTTCTTGGCTTACACACAGATTGGACGTGCCGAGTGAGGTACTCTGCCTCGTCCCGACCGCAACGAAAAGTCGCCGTGCTCAACGGAGGCAAAGTAAGGGGGAGGCTTTGCCGCCCGCCACCGAATAGTCCACACAAACGCCACGACCATCGCACTACATAGAACGGATCGGTTGTTGGTAGCTAATTTTTGCGCAGTCAGTAGTGATTATGAAATATTGTCATCGGCGAATAATAGACGGTCGATTTGGCAGCTAATGCCCCTGTGGAGTTACCATGACGGAATATCGCCAGACGAATCTCTCCACCGCAGTGAGTATCCAAGGCTTTAGACATCGTCTCGGTGTACAATGCTACTGCAGGCTATGCCTCTTCTGTCCCGTGACAGGCGTCTTGGCATAGACACATCGCGTGAGAATTGCGATCAAATGCGTTCGCAATCCGTCGGGCGACGGGAAACTGAAATTGCTGAAGGACGTTACTGCCTTAGTCATAATTTGAGGAGGGATTCGTGTGCTTTGCTCGGATAGACTCTCGGGCGCTGCTGAAACCCAACCCAATCGCTGTGAGGGGAATCATGATTCCGATCATCTGCGCTCCCTAGAAAGGTCGCCTTCTCGAAGGATACCCTTTTGGAGCGCTCGAGGCCCTTGGTTGGTTTGCAACTCCCGATTCTTTCCAGCAGGCACCCAGTATTGTCTCGGCCTTTTCCTTTGGTGTGTCGCACTCGCCCCATCACTTTTGGCTTTTTTCTCGTGTTCAAGGTGATTGAAAATTTCTTCGACCACGGCTCGGATGTCGAGCCTAGTGGCGCAACCTGATCCCTTGGTATCCCGTCTGGCCACGGCGGTCCCGGAAAGACTTCATGGACCGTCGACTGAGTCGTGTGCTCAGCCGCGCGGCAAATCGCGGCCGCGGCTTCTTGCTTCTTTGCGCTGGGTTTTGTGGCTTCGACTGCTTCGTACCTATGATACCAGTATCAAAAAGTTGTCTCAGCACAGTCAACAATCTTCTTAGTTTGAAAATGTTGAAGCGAGTCCGAATGACCACGGATACCGCTTCCAGCAAGGATCGAATCCGTCGCGGTGTTGACAGAAGGATGCCGGAGGCAAAGGTCCATCGCAAGTGAGAGGACGAACTCCGCTTTCGCCTTGTCTCGTCGCCTTGCTACTATTGTGTGCTCCACGTTTATTGTCTGTCACTCAGCCCGAGTCGAGCTGATGGTCTGGCCGAGCCCAGGGTTGAGTCATCGCGGGAATCAGCTGCACACACGCAGTCGCTTATTGGCCGGGGCCGTCGCGGATCAGGGCCTAGAGAGAACCAAAGTCCACTAGCTGTGAGATGAACAGCGTTCGCACAACGTGAAGCACTCTGTTGGTGTGAAGTGGCTCTTCGAACCTCAGGTTGTTCTGGCGCGATGAACTCATCCACAAGTTGGCAAGCCTGTTGGCTGAGAAAACCGATCGAGCACGCGTTGCGGTGAGCACTATGAGTGCTTGCAGGAGTGCGAAATGCCCCTTTTCACATCGTCCAGGATCATAAAGCCTCTGTCAGTGAACGGCAATCAGAGTACGGTGGTGGCATGCACGAAAGACGGTGATGTCGGCCCATTCAATGCTCAGCCGTCCAATGATTGTTTGCCGCGGGGCGGAGCGGGGAAGGCTGCGACGTCTCGATGACTGAAGTTGAGTGACATGGCAACACTTGGTAACCTTTTTGTCCGAAAAAACGGGGTCTTTTGCACGCCGAATGAAGAATGAAAACTGTGCAGGACATGGCAACATGGCAACATGTCCGTTCGCGAACCTGCAGGTTGCAACTGGATTGCAACGATGCAGATTGCACAGGGACGGGCACGATATGGCAGCATGCTGTTTTGGAAGTCCTCAAAAGATGCGCGGGCGTAAAACGCCGAGCCACTCCTTTCGCGTTCAAACTTGACGCCATTCCCGGCCTCCAATTTCTAGAAATTTCGGGTTTCTTGAGGAATGCGGGGTGGAGAGGGGAGCCGTTGTGTCAAGGTTTTGGCTCGGCTACAAGCCAACAGGGTCCGTGCTTTTTTCTTCTGTCCATGTGGAAAATGGTCGACATTTCGCTGGGTAATGATGCCAAAGTATGCAGGCTCGGCACGATTCGGGAATGAATTTGGTGCTCGCCGGGGTCGTCAAATTGGCGGTCGGGGTGTCCAACCTCAGTCGTCGTCTCTAGTCAGAACAAGCGAAGTCCGGCGGGCGGGACAGACCAGTACATGCAGTGCATGTATCAGACATGACAAGGCTACGGGGATCCCGCGAATGAGAAGGTCCCATCTGAGATCGGGAGCCGGCGGAGGTTTGGCAGTGATTGGCCCTGTAACTGCCATCTGTGCCTCAAGGGAGAGGGCGACCTCCTTGCTTTTGGCTGTTGCGGTATTCTCAGGTATACCTGGATGATGCTTTTGAGAACTAAGATGGGCGATGATTTATGCAATTGTGCACATGCACAGGGTGGTGCTGCATGAGAAGCGTGGAGGTTACTACGCAAGTATCGCTTGGCAGTTTCCAACATGATTGACCTCGTCAGCTGTATCAGAGCTGTGGCCCAGGATGTTGGAAGCGTTTATTTGGAGTTCAAGCCACGGCCTCAGAGTAAACAGGGCGGCCTTCCCATCGACGTGTCTCTGCACTCGCGCTGGAGTAGCCTGATGCTGAGGCCAGCTTGCGAATATGCGCTGTGCTTTGAGGCATTCTCCTTGAGGTTACAGCAGCGTACAAGCGCGGATGCAAAGGTGAGGAGACAGTGAAGGGATGCTCGGTTCGTGGGTGGCAGACAGCGGCCACATCGAGATGAAAGATTATTCGTAATGAGGTTTCCACTGGAGTAGGCGATAGGCGGTAGGTGATACGTAAGACGCTCAGAGTGCTCGTGACAAGTCCCAAGTGTTGCTTAACCCCGTCAAACTCATGTTTCCCAAGGCTCCCTAAACGCTCGCCTTGCGCGCGGGATGACTACCTCAGTGGAGGACACTGACGATAGCGGCTGACAAAGATGAGGGGCAGCGGCTGGGATTGGGCGAGAGATTGCGGACATGAGCTTTCCCACGGCGCGTAATGGCATCAGTTGATCGGACTTGTTGGATTCTCGATTCTCGATCAAATCTCCCAATCCAGCAACTGACCAACGTCTCAAGCGGAGCCATGGCGGAATTTAGGGGCACTTTCGCTGTTTGGGAGGCTGATTTACCCACTGACGGCAGCCCGCGTTCGCCGGAGAGGCCCCAGCCAACGCGAGACAGGGAAAGTGAGCGAGGAGGCTTGATGCTCCGAAGACGAGAAGGTAGGCTTCAACATTACAGCACAGCCGCAGTATCTTGGAGCAGCGTTGCTGAGCCCTCTGCGCCAGTACCATAGTAGGCTTTCTGCAGTGACCTCACCGCCCACTCTACAAGGCGGCATCGTGAGGTTTCCTCCCCTGGAAACCAGCCCCGGACCCGTTCAGAAGCCACCTAGTGTGACCTGGCCATCCATGCATGGCTGGACCCGTCGTTGCGGATGGGGCTGGAGTTGACCTCGGCAGAGAGTGCTGTCGGTTCACGAACAACAACCCGACTGCGAAATTAGGTGATATCACCGTGGAATCGATGACGGGTCCTCAAGCGCGATGCCTTTGCAACGGCATATGGCGTCGGTTGACCAACCTGGACGTCGAAGCTCGCGACGAACCCATGGCCAAGATGATTTTAGGGATCAAATTGGCCTGGGGCATTCAGAGTCGTCCGCATCTCTGAGTGGTGCAAAGCGAAAGAAAAGGTGTGTAAGGCGGGTTCTTGCTGTCCCCTTAGTCGAGGAATCTGAGGTAATCGGGAATGTCGCGGTTGGTTGGATTTGCTGGCCTCAGCTCGAGCGTGTGGTGTGGGTGGCTTGATGGCATGGGACGGAGAAGTGAAAATTTTCGACGTGTAGCTTAACCAGCTGTGGCGAGACTTGGGCGAGACAACGGCTGTTGTCAGTCGATTTGGGTCTACGTTGATAGTGCCTCGTCCGTCTACGTCGATTGTAGCGCGTGCAATCCGCCGGACGAAATGATATGGATGCTGACGCCCGGGCTCGTGATACCTTCATCGGCTTGGCCTTGACATGTCCATACCCGTAGGAAAAACACCCTGTGCTTCATCCAAGGAGCTGCCAAGAGCAATGCGTTCCTGTTTGCAAGCTGTGACAATGCGCAGCGACTGCCGTAATAAATCAGACCGATATTGGCATGTACTGCAGTTGCAGTGTACGCAGTAGATGGACAGATGAAGGAGGGTTCGACGAGATGGGAAACGTGAATACAACTGCGGTGGCGGAGGGGCAGAAAGATGACTCTTTTTTTTTTTTGTCCTCCTGTCCCCTCCTTCCTGCCTTGAAAGCCTGCCCAAGGCTGGACAACCAGCAGCAAAGCAGTTTGCTGGAGTCACAAAGAATTGGGCCACTGCGAAAGAAGGTGTGGTGCCGCTGCGCTAGACTGGTTTGACGGCCTTTTTTATGGGCTTGGCGAGCTAGTCCCGATCCGGGTAGACCCAGCGAATGCGGCCTATCAAACAACAAGCTCTGACGAGTGCAACCAGGTGGCCACGGAACAGAGCCATCCAGCCAAGAGGGATATCAGGGTTGGGTAGAGCGATAGCAGAGAGATGCAGACGCAAGAGGTTCAGGCACATACCAGCGGAAGACTCATACCCAAAGAAAAGGACAGATATGCATGGAAGGCCACAGAAGAAGACGATGGTTGGAGAAGAGGGAGACTTCAGGCATGTCTCGGGTGGGAATAAAGGCAGCGGTACCTTGCGGGCAGCACCTGACGAAGAAGACGGGACCTGAACGAGCCAGCAATGGAAAGCAAGGTATTTAAGAAACGACCTAAGAGGGGAGAAACTTCAAGCCCGGAAAACTTGGAGACACGGCCGGAGTGGGGTCGAGGGATGCAGCTGCCAGTCGTGTGAGAGGTGTGAGAGAGTTACGTGTGGGATACAGAAGCACTGCAAGCAACTAAGCAGTGTTCAAGCATGCGAGAGCAGTAGAGGCCATCGAATCTCAGACTGATTGAGAAAGAAAGCAGAAGCCAAGCAGTGAATAAGAGACCGTAGCATGAGTGAGGAGACCCTGTTAGACTGCCTGCCCTACTACATACAGCAGACTGAGTGAGAGACATGCGTAGTGGGTGAGCAACAGACGACCTGAAGTGAAACGTATCTTTTTGGTCATCGATATGGCCCCTCATCATCACCCCCGGGGGGGGAGGCGACGAGGGATCCACTCTGGAACAGCCAGAAGGCCAATCAGAGTGAAGCTGAAGAAAAGACTGTGGAGGGATGCTGAGACTCGCTGGGCATCCGGCTGCATCCCCTCCCACCCCCAAAATCCCAAGGCAGGAAAGGTGGTCACTGGGGTGGTAGGTACTTCCTGCAGCCGGTACCTCTGGCTGCCACGCCCACTCCTTTCCGTGGTGTCCTTGCTGTTCTGCTTGCTGTGCTGGTGGCCAGTCAGCAATGTCAGAGCCAGTAACCCTCTCGCCGCTGAAGGCAAGAGGTCGGTGCAATGCGACTCTGAGTGGCTAGGTACTCGCTCGAAAAGGTACTTGCGTCGTCTTTCACCATTTTCCCTTACCTCAGGTACCTCGCACCGCATTTTCCTGGCGTCCAAGGCATTCAAAACTATCGTCGCGCCCACTCTGCCGTGCGTTCATGTCCCTCCCCCCTTCCCTTTCTCTTGCTCTATCGAACAATCGCCTTCGCCATGTTCGATTCCAAGGTCTAAACCCAGTACGACAGCGACTTTCCAAGTCTGCTAGACGTGCCTCTTCTCGGGATATCTGAGGAGAGACTATAGACCACTCTCCCCTTATTCCTTTGTATCTTGCTTTATTGCTTGTTGCTGCAATCAATCTCCTCTCTCATCAATCTACTCTAGCCATCCCCGTGTCCTAATTACCCGGATTGCTCTCACACGCCGCACTCGCCAACAAGAGTCATCTCGGCCTCCCTCGGTCACGTTACTCATCGAGCCAAACCGCCAAAAAACCACAACTCGATCCATCGCCATCGCCATCATTGCAGCCTAGTCCATCGCAGCGGCATTCACTTGTTCCTTGCGACTTACACAGGCACCCACCGGATTTGTTCCATTTTCAGCTCAACGCCAGGCACAACAAGCAGGCTTTCAACTCCCTCGCCTTGGGTTAATTTGGTTTGCATCGGACCGCAGCTTCGAGTCACCATTGACGACCCAAAGAAACCAGCTCTGCTGCCTTCAAAAACCAGTTACTCATTTCTTTGAAAACACAAAAACTATCCTCGAACGATACCCCTGCCTTGCGCTATCTTTTTGTCTCTTACCTGATACTCATTCTTTAATCACTGCCCGATTACACAACTCACACGACGACTACGACTCATTTCTTCAACCTAGCTCTCACCAGCTGACCCAGCACTTCCTTCGCCACACTCCGCAGCAGTTTCGCCAAGAGCCATCTCCATCCGACTGAGGGAGAGAGACTCAGCAGCAGTGAACTGCATCGCCCTCTCAAAGGTTAGTTCGGTCTGCAGCGACACCAGCTAGGCAAAGCAGAGCAAGCAAGCAAGCAGACATTGCACGCAGTATCGCATGCTCTTTGCATAGCTTCCCCGTCCCTCTATTTCCCCCTTACCCTTCTCTCTAGCCCTCCCCCGAGCCGCCGATTGCTCAAAGGCTTCCAATACCCAACACAAACACCCCTGGTCGGTCGGGCTTCCCTAGGCTGCCACTGGCACTCCCGTATTGTACCCCTTCCTGGCCCCCCCCCCCCCCCCCCCCCTTTTCCCTTCTGCCTTCCCAACTGCCAGCTGGGATCACCTGTCTGGGCGGCAACGAACCAGGTACACCCCTTCGCCACTCGAGTAACCCGGAAGAGTCATCCACCAGCTGGACCAGACTTGAGCCACCCAAGGGGCCCTCCGACTTCGTCACGCCAGCATGTCGCCCCTCTGAACACGTTCAAGATTGCATGCTCGAGGCAAAGAGTCACACCTCATCCCACCTGCTTGGATATAACCTCGACATCCAGCCACACTTCGTCGTACCTGCATATCATCACCCTCATCTTACCTCCCTCTCTTCACCTAACCCCCCCGTCCGACTCCGACTTCCCCTACCATCACCATCATCAACCCACTCTATCTGCCTCTCATCTTCTTCACTTACACCATCGTCACCACTTAACCCGTATTTGATCGCATGGTGGCTATGCACTAGCTCACCATATAACCAGAACACTCTCCTTCCTTATTAGAAGCATTCAACCAACGATGCCTCTGATCCGAACTGCGAAACCCACTCCAGTCGCCCGTCTCGCCCTGTCTTCCGGTAAAATCGTTCGTTTTAACTCGGCTGTGGACTCTTGCGTCTAGAAGCCGCCCTCCCTATCTACGACACTCAAGAACTTGACAACAGTTGATAAATTCTGTTGTGAAGTTTGCGTTTCCGATACGGTACCACGAACTGATTAAACAAACCCCATACGGTTTACCCGGTTGACTTAGCTTGACGGCGACTGGAGGTACCAGTACCACATTCGAATCTTCAACGCCGATAAAACCCCCCGCACTCGATATCCAAGATGAAGTACGTCGAAGATGATTCGTTGGCTTTCATCAGCACCTACCGAAACGACGTCTACAGCTCCTCACTAGAATCCTTGGGTTCCACCTCCTCGGGTTCCGTTTGGTCTGCTACCTCGTCCCAATCATCCACCTCGACCTCACCGACAAATACCTCCGATTCTGACTCCGCCGATTCGTACTGCTTATCGCGACCTCAAGCGCGCGACGCTGCTGTCAGGTTTACGAGCCCTTGGGCCAAGCGTCATGTTCAGCAAGCGCCTGTGGCTATTCCTTCCGAGTTGCGCCAAAACCCCAGACGATCCAGTGCAAGCTCGACTAGGTCCGGAGCTCCCCCGACTCTCGTTCGCCAATCTGAGCGCAAGCACAACTTTGTCGACAGCCTCGTTGGTAAGCCGCAACAACAGCAATAACCACTCGATCACAATGACCCCTGACACAGTTCACCTTCTAGATTCGTCGACTCAAATTGTCGAGGCCATCTGGCCCTTGTCTTCAGCTGTCTGCCGCAATGAGCTGGGCAGTAAGGCGGTATTGCCGCTACGCACCTTCATACAGGAGACCTTGCGACGCTCGCGTACCAGCTACTCCACCTTGCAGGTTGCGCTGTACTATTTGATTCTGATCAAGCCTTACGTTCCCAAGCACGACTTCACCATGGAGCAGCCCGACGATAAGCACGAATGCCGCGCTCTGCAGTGCGGCCGCCGTATGTTCCTTGCCGCGCTCATTCTGGCGTCGAAGTATCTTCAAGACCGAAACTACTCGGCGAGAGCCTGGAGTAAGATTTCAGGACTCAACACGGCAGAGATCAACCAGAACGAGATCGCTTTCCTCTTGGCAGTCGATTGGAAGTTACATATCACCGATGACGTCTTCCAGAGATGGACTGACATTGTCCTGAAGTACACGCCTCCGTCTCCTCCGGCCCCGGGAACCTCGACTCAGTGGTACGCACAACAGAGCTCGAACTGGAAAATGGTCATCCTTCAGCTGAACCCCGAGCTTGACAACATCGAGGGCTTGATCCCTCACGCCCGCATTGCTTCTGGCTCGAACGCTTTGGCTCGTCATCGCACTATGCTTTCTGCGACCCAGGAATCTATCGCTATGAGCAGTGTTTGTGGTCTGGGATACGACTCTGCCGAGCTTACCCCCACCCCGCGTTCTTTCCACACCCCTACCATCATGGAGCCGCCTCCGGCCACTGTATACACTCCTGGTCGGTTGGCGCCCGCTCTGGGTCTCCTTCCAACTCCCCGCCTAACACCTCAGTCGACCGGGTACAGCACTCCTGCTGTGAGTGCTACATCCCATCTTGGCAGGGGTGCCATGGGCCTCGCCATGGCTCAGGCTTCTTGTGTTTCTGCCGCTCAGTGTATGGATCGTTGGCCTATCCCCAACACTTCTTCACCCCAGGGCTATTGCCCCGTTCGTCGCTCGTCTCTGGCCAACTCAATCTCGACCGCGTCTTCCCCTGAATCGATGGTTTCTGACTCGTCACGCACCTCTCGCTCTTCCTCGATCTCATCTGCTTCGTCACTGGCTAGCGCGCCGGTTCCCAATCTGGGAGTTCAGGCGCGATTCCGGTCTGCGAAGCTGTGCAGTGAGAGGGCCAGCATGAGGCCGACGATCACCTCGGTCCCTGAGGATTACGAAGAGAACTGTATCACTTCATCTCCTGACTTTTACACCGGCCCGGTCGGAAGACTCGGTGAGATGTCGCTATATACCCCACTGGCTCAGAGTGGTGTTGATGAGATGACACACGATCCCGCCAACGACGCGGCGCGCGCACTTCAAGAGCTTCAGAACTATCGCACCGATGATGCCACTCCTACTTCTTCGGCTTCGCGCAAGCGTGCCCGTGGTTTCTCCATTGTGGACAACTCTCTTCAAGAGAATGTTCGAGATATGCTCTCCGGCAACTTCGGAGGTAAGCAGTGGTCTCAGTCTCTGGTGCGTCCCAGAGCCGGCCAGGTAGCTATGACCGACCGCGCTTCTCCCAGGAAGCGCGTCTGCTGCGCGACAGAAGCGACACCAGCCTACGAGGCTCAAACCCTGCATTCAATGAGCGGTTACCGCGGACCGGGTATGTGGGAGGGAATCCTCAATTAAACTGACTTGCGACACTACCGAGATACCAGTTGGGTCAAAGGTTAAAAGAATCTGGCCCCTTGTGCAATATCCTCAATTTCCTTTGTTAGAACGAAACCACAACGGGGGCGGCGGTGACCGGAACGAGCTTGATACTTCCTCGGCGGTTCATCGAGTCATTAGAAACTTAGATGGCGTCAGGGAGCGGCACGAAAAGCGTGGTAATCTTGCATGCACCTAACGGATTCGGACATTTTGGGAGGTGGACGGCAAAGGAGGATTTAGTGCGGTTACTTCTGCTGCACGGTTGCGTTTGTACGATCACCAGAAGAAGAGAGTCGATTTGCGTTGAACTGCTTTTTTTTGTTGCGTTACGGAAACACAGCAACTCGGACATGGGAGTTGCAATAAGGGGTGGTAAAGACTTGGGAGGTCTTCCGCCGAGTCGAACCGACCGCGAGCAGAGTACGAGAAAGTGTGATTCGGCACTGGACGGAAGATCCGAAAGGGCGGCCGAGTGAGTCGACCAGGACACTATTCGCTACCTGAGGTGTGCGATTTTTCCGGTTACAAAACAAATCACTGCATCGCCGGTGAAAGTCTCGCAAGACGACACAAAAATATGACGATGACAAAGCATCGATCACACATGTTCATTGGTACTTACAGAACTTGACACATTAAGCGATGAAGCTATATCCCGAGAGACATCATAGCTAGCTTTTCTGGAACCAAAGAAACACGTTGTTGCTCATCAGCGGCCTATCATGTTGCTACTCTCAATGCGGGAAACAGCTTTCGCGACCTGCGTGTATGCCTTATTTTAACGGCCTGGTTTGGCGATTGTCGTCTTTATGGGATTCCGTGGTGCTGACTCTCCACCAGACAGGCTCAAACCTGGTTTGACGCTTGACCGGATAAGTTCCGACATGTGCGATGACCTGGCATTGTGAAGCAGTTTTCACATGGTCACGAGAGATTGAATACACCAGGAGATGGAGACGATGACGTTTCGAAACGCCTTTGGATGGCGTGGGAAACCATGGTTCATGCTTTCTCTCTCCGCAGGCGGAGGAGGAGCAAGGCGAAGATGAACCGGATGAACCGCCCTGCTCAAAAACTGGACCAGGTGAGTTGACAGCCTAACCATCCCCTTCGGAATCGAGTGAAATTTACGGACTGTGGTTGGGTGTGACGCAAGACGCCGTCGGCGATAGGAGAGGGCGGTCGGGCCTCACCTTTTTTTTTCTTCACTCTCGGACGCTAGGGGATGGTTGACGAGTGAGTCACACCGCCGCCACCCCGGCAACCCCCACCACTTCCGGGATGTTTTCCTCGTTTCCTCCCTCTTCCCTCTCCCATTCCTCGAATCTCGGACTGAAGATGTCGCGGCGCGCGTTCGTTGGTCCAATAGTCGGATGGGACAAGTTACCGTTTCTGGGCGCTGTCGGGGCGACGACAACGGCGTTCTTCATAAGGCCTTGACGGGTGGTATTTTGCATCCAAGCGGATAAGTAGCGGGAGAGGGAAGTACAAGGTGTTAGAATCACGTTTTTCTTTCTTCTGGGGATTACCGATTTGGAGGTTCTGTCCGTTTTGAGATGATTCATTGTGAGGGATTACAAGGACTACCTGCAATTACACTTCCGCCAACCGTCCCCATGTCCTCAGAGTGGTGGCTTAGTGGCTTATACTGTTTTGGCCTGGCTTTGTGACGCGACCAGCAGCGCGGAGAGGCCAAAGTCGGCGCTTTTCTGTCACGATGGGATCAGAAACTTGTGCTTTCTACTCTTCTTTTTTCAGGCATGAGTATGCTTTTGGGTGTGAGATGGGTCTACTGCTAGGCAGAAGCCGACGACGGGTGAGGTGTTTAATCTTTGACAACCCGGCCCAAGGTTGGTTGGATATGGGGCCTGGCCTTAGGTTTGGGTTATGTTTTACTTTACTTGCCCCTTTGGGCAAGGCAGACCACATGCTGCAGATGACTTTTCTTTGGGAGTTATGGGTGGTTGTAGACGCGGGTACCGCTCTGTCTCTGTCTTTTGTCAGAGATACCATGATGGTTCGTGATGTTCGGAAGGTCCGGCATGTAAGGGATGCAAGTCGCCCGACGCCTTTGATGATTTGCTTTTGGTTCAGGTATGTGTGTCCTGCATGACGATGTACTGGCCGAGTTGGTCACGCCGGACTCTGGCGCCATGGATTTGACTCAAGCTGATGTAATCTTGAAAAGAGATGCCTTTTTTTTCCTGCTTTTTTTTTCATCTCCATCGTTATATTCCCCCTCACTGTACGACCAAGCTAGTAAGGGGTAGAGATAGATGTCTGGATACTGGGTGGCTGGTTTCCGGGAGTTGCATGATGAAAAGCGCCCTTCGGCGAGAGAGATTGGGGAAAGGTTCCGAGACCTGGACGGGTTCGTTTTGCGTCGCAGAGGTGCGGATGGCAACTGCTTTCAGCTTGCGGGATCCATGGGATTCCCGCGGAGGACGCATGGGTGACGAGATATCTTGGGTGTTGGAGCCTGGAGGACTTCTTTGATGACAGCGTCTTACCATGTGTGTGTGTCCTTCGGTAAGAAAGCAAGAGCTTTGAGGCAGATGCAGGCCGCAGGTAGACTCCATACGGTCTGCATCTGCCAGAGGTACTCGCCTTCACACTTCTGTCTACCAGCTGAAGCTGTCCCAACCTGATGGGGATCTCGCTTATAGGCTGAGGATCGAATTCTCATATAAACTGGTTCTCAGACTTTCTTCAACATCTGCAAGACCGACTACCTGGGGGATCGCTTTTCTAACTGATAGATCCGGACCTCTTATCCTTAGACGGCTTCTGCGGAGGGCACAGTCGCCAAAGAAAATGACATGTAGTCGACGCTACTTTCGGGCCAGTGTCCTTGGCTCGTCTCTTGTCATCCTTGTCGTCGATGTATTCCGGCTGAAGCCCCCGGGACTGATCAAGCTCAGTGAAACAATTTTGACTGCGAGTGAGGGCGGAAAGTGACGTCTTGGCCTCAGAAGCCTTGCCTTCGTATTGCACTGCTGATGGGATGGCTCGAGTGAAGGATGATCTACAACCGGAACCACGGTACCCAAATAGTCTTATCGGCATGTGTCTGAAGAAGAATCGAAGATGTCGAGCGGTCAACCTTGAACTTGCTTTGCATCTACTAGGCGGGATTGCTGTGATGTACCATGAGTTCTGCGAAGTTCATTCCTCCACGTATAGCAGCAACAGGCGCCCCGCCCGCCAACAAGGCGTCGTTGAAGTTGGTCACAAATAAGAGAGCCAGCAATAGGATGCTCAGCTTTTTCGTCAAGATGAGACCTTCCACACGACGTTTTTTTTTTGAAACGGTCTGCGTTCACCAGGATGCAAGCCGAACACCACCTGCCGCGAAAGCCGGTGGAAACCATCTCGACTACGTCCGTTCTCTACTCAGGGGTTAATCCCATCTAATATACAAAAGACGAGACCGAACACCAACACCTTGCTCTTCAGTGACCGCCCGTAGTGAATGGGAGAGATGAGAGAATCTTCTTGCGGTCGGTGATACGCCGGCCTGCGAAGTCACTACGTTCGAGGAGGGCTTTACTGGCCGAGCAGAGGACAAGACACGAAAATCTATATCTTGTCTTGTGATACTGCCTTCCGCCAGATGTTGCTAGTAACTCGTGGTCGACTTGATGTGCCCTCATATGCGCAATCATTTTCGGGGACGAGAGCCGACTCAGCGTAGACGCACTTCCGTGCTCTCAATTCCCTGGTCCAATCGCTGCACAATTTGCTAGTGATGGGGACGTTTTGTTCCTGTACACTCCTGGCGTGAGAGTCCCTTCAATCCCCATCACGAGGATCGTCGCTTTCTTCAGCCGGCTGCGTGGTTCCACGCCGGTTCGCGTCTTCAGTTCATGGCATGTCCTGTGGCGTCTATAGTTGTGTGCTCTTATGTGCGAAAGTGAAACCTTTGCAAACCGAATACGTCCAACGATGTCGGTGTTTCTCACAGATTCAGAATACTTCCAGCCACTATATTTACAAACGAATTGCACTCTATTTTGTAGGTGGACATACCATATCTTCCCATCATGCCGCCTTCGTGAATCTTTCATCATATCATCGTCTCCCTCGTAAGCGTGATAAACTTTATGAACACACCATCATCCCTCGTCAGCATATGCCTAAAACAATTGCCATGAACGTCGTGAAACGTGAATCACCCGCTACCCCCAATAAGCCCGACCCTCACATCTCTCTGCTCTCGCAACTGCTTATCTTCTGCCCGAACCAACATCTTATCCTCCGTAAACGCTGGATCGCTTCGCCTGAACTCCTCCTTCGTGTTCGCCGTACCGGGAATGTCACCCCGCCGCATGGCCTGCGAAGGAGCCAATGCCACCAACGATTCGGGCCATAATATCCGCTTAGCTTCCTCTTCGCTCAGTGCCTCCGAAGCCGAGATGGTCATATTTTCCCTTCCGTCATCAAACCGGTTGAACCCGCCGTCAACGACCCTCGCAGCCTCAGCCTCAACTTCCGCCTCGACCTCCATCTTCAACACGTCTCCCTCTCCCTTTAGTATCTTATTCTCTCCCTCTCCAACGACATCCATCTTCGTCAACTTCATCAAGGTCACCCTCCGATGCGCCTGGACAAACCTCCTAGTCAACTCCGTCTCGTGCTCCTTATACACCATCCAAAACCTCCTATCGACCATCGCAGCAGCCCGTAGGTCCTCCACACTCTCCAACCCCCTCAAAATCATCAACCTCATCCCGTCCGTCATCTCCCGCTCCCGTCTCTGTTCGAACTCAAGCGCCTTCTTAAGCTCTGCCTTGGTGCCCTCGCTCTGCTTCGCAATCCCCTTCGACACACTCGGCAACACGGCCTGCACCTGTCCCGAGCGATGCCTGCTCAATCCGCACCCGTGCGCCCGACCGCTAACGTCAAACAACGTCAAGCCAGAAACGCTATTGTAGATGTCGCTGACAGCCGCCCGGAATCTCGGCGCCGGGTCACATATACCCCCTTTGTGGATAGCCTCCGGTGGACTCTCGATGGTCCTCAACAAGTCCACGAGCTGCGCGAGGCTCCTCTTCGGCATCCGCTGAGACTCGCCAGGATGACTGAGTACACTCTCGTTCATCACCGTCGATAATAGCCCCAACTCCCCAAAAGTCATCATCAACCACACCAAATTCGTCGCGTCACACCAGCGGCTCCCCTTGGGACACCTCGTCTTCCCGCTCGACGTTCCTCGCTCGCCCACCTTCGCCGTCAACCGAGCCCTCTTCACCATAATCTCTCCCAGCACCACCTATCCAGGATTCTCCTAAATACTCTCATAAGGCTATCCCACACGCCTCCTCAACCTGCCCCATCTTCACCCTCCTCAGGCCTAAAACCCTCTCCTTAACCCTCCTCGGCCACCTCTTCGCCCAAACCTCCTCCTCCCCGCGCACGTTCAACACTACTATCTTAGACATCCTCGCGAAGAGCTGCCAGAACCTAGAGACGTAGCTCACGACTAGTATCCCTTCTGGCATCTCCTAGCTCCCTATGTGAATCTACTGCGGCAGCTACTAGTGCTCCACAAACACCTCGAGCGGACCCGTGCACTGGTACCGCCAGCACGTCTCAGCGATAGCCACGAACCGCTTGAACGACACTTCGCGCGGCACCTCGCTGTTGTGTATATGCGCCGCGTGCAGCAGGATCGTGAGCGACTTCTCCGCGTCCGCCTCGCGCTGCGGCATGTGGTACACCCTCGCCTCGCTCCCGTCGCGGCATGTGAGTGCACCCGGCGGCGACGACGGGGGCAGCTACGCCTCTAGGTCCTCGTCGTCCTAGACCTCAATGCTAGAACGGCCCGTGAACATGCGTTCAAAGATGGGCGACGTCTCGGCCAGCGTCCAGCTCGAGACCCAGAAGCATAACAACAGCCCTGCGGGCGCGTCGTCGTCGTTGTTGTCGTCGTTATCTCCTTCGTTTGCAAACTCCAAAACCACGTCCCCCCTTGGCGCGATATCAATCTCCTCCACCCCTCTCTCCCTAAAACAGCCCCGCCTCGCCCATCTGCAAGACCCTCGTGACCTCGACGAGCTCCCTCTTCGCTTGATCAAGATTCCTGAACCGGACGTCGTACTTGGCCCTCGAGAACCCCTCGCCCCCGCCGGGAAACGTCCTGCCGATCCTCGCGTTCCGCATCCCCTGAATCGCGGAAGCCCGAAAGTCGACGTCTGCAAAGAGCGCCTCGACCATCTCGGGAGTCGCGTCCGTTTTGTAGCTGCCATAGGTCTCGGCGAGCGAGTTCCGCAAAGCTTCCAACAACCCTCGATACACCCCTTCCAGTCCCTGATGGCGTTCATGTACCTCGCGTCCGCGTCAACACCGGCCTCTTGCTGCTGCTGCTGCTGCGGTGGCGCGGCGGGCAAATCCCGCCCGCTAAGAGACGATCGCGGGTCGATCTCGAGTTCCTCGACCCCAGCGGCCCTTTCCCTCCCTGAACCGCCCGAACCTCGCGCAGACGACGACGACGACGGCAACAGCGACTTCAACAATGACTGACACAAAACCGCGTGATCCGTGACTTTCGCGTACTCCCTGAACGCAACATCTCCGCCGCCCTCGTCGAGCGCTTTGCGGACACGTTGCGTCAGCTGCCGGATCTGTCTCCAATTCATCTCCACATCGGAGAAGGCCATGGCGGAATTGGGGTCGGGGTCGGGGTCCCGCTCATATTGCGACTCGCCGCCGCCGCCGTCGCCGTGTCTTTGATCCACCGCCCGCTGCATCCCATGGGCAAAATCCGTATCTTTGTCCGCCGGGGAATAGCCCACTTTCAAACACAAGATATCTCGGGAAAAACGGAATTGGGATGGGATAAGACGGATTGGGGCGGGGGGGCTTGAAAACGGATGGACGAGGGTCCTCTTCATGCGCGAAGGAAGACGGGTCTGGCGTTGGCTGAGGTCGGGAGGGTTTTTCTTTCTCCCCGTCTGCCGCGTCTAATCTTTCTCGAGCACCGCCAGCCGGTTTCAGATGTTCCAAAACGCAACATTCGCAAAATACCCATTAGCTCTGCTGCGAAAATATCAGAATAGCCACATCTTCAGAGCCACCGAAGTCTCGTTATTCAAGCTCGGTACGAGCAGAGAAACGTGATTCGTCCCAGTCTTTGGGCCCCAAAGGGACGGGCCCAAGATGGTTCCAGCGAAACGGATGGGATATCAGACCGTGTTTCGTGGTTCGCAGCGAGCTTAGCCCGATCGGACGTATTGGCATTCTGCCAAGGCAGCAGGCTCGCACACCGGCTGCGATCCGAGACTATTTTGGCGGGGGGGCTGGCGATCGGGATACCAAAGAGGCTGAAGTGCGTGCGGGGCAAGAGGATGGCTGCGCTGATGATGTAATCTATCAACACGACCAGCTCGCCCCTGACGATGGCCTCACATGCTGATCGCTTTGCAGGAGATTCGAAGCTTGACTCAACGTCAATACGAGGCGACGATGACAATCTACCGAGTACGGCATCAAGTTTCACGAATCTGCCGTTTGTGCCTTTTCAAAACATGTCTTTTTAACGCTTCCCGTCTATTTGCTTACACTGACACTAGCCATTGATGTCTTTTCCGCTCCTATAATGCGGTCATACTAGACTTCTCCGTTCTGCCCCTTTTCTGGAGACAGAGACCCAGCCCTTCCCTGCCGGGTATTTCGTGACAGGTTCCAGCCGTCTCACAACATACGGCCTATGAGCCATCAATATCCACACTTGCTTCCATCTTCATGTACCCTATTCCCCGTGGTATGACTGTGACGAAAAGAAATTTGATGACGCATGCCTGAACCGTAATCCATACCGAGACCGTTGCCGCAGATGCAATGAGGCAAATAATCAGACCCTGCCACCCAGGTATAACGCAACATACCCCCTGCAATCCTTTATCGGTAAAATAGTGACTGAGTCCGAGTAGTGCGACTCTCGATGCTCCGGCACACACCATACATCTCAAGATGCGCTCTCCCTGAAATCCGTAACTTTTGCCAGTCCTTTTCCGTTCGTTTTCGGTCCTTCATGGTCGCCGTCAGGCAAGTTCAGGTACTGATGCCGAGGCTGCGGAAGGCACTAGTCACAGCACCCATCCATCCTCGCGACTCGTCCATTGCAGTAACTCTTGCCTGTTACCTCTGAACCTCGGGCGCTCATTTGCAGCGCCAGGGACAGCAACTTCATGCCATGAAACTGCGTCTCGATCCAGAATGGCAGTGTCCAACGTGACCATGACCAAAGTAGATGAGCGAGCACCGACATGAACTCACCGGCCTCTCTATATCCAAGAAAGCTAGCATTGCTTTCTGCCGTCATTCAACCGTCCATGGTCGTAAAGTCGCGTAGTTTGTCGTCCTGCCCGCCTTCTTAGCCACCCTTTCGATCCGCTTCATGCTTGGGTGGCTGTTCGCTGGGGATGAATCCGCTGCCATGATTCTTGGTGTCCCCCTTCTTCCGGCCCTTGGTTGCTTTCTGCCACCCTCCTTCGTGACCATGGCCGTCATTCTTAGAACTTCGGTGACCATTCTCGCGGGTACCGTTGACCGTTGGAGGAGTCTGAGTGGAGGCTTGGGTCTGGGGCGGTTGGTGCGGCGCACGTTGTGTCGTCGAAGAGTGCGCCTTCGTTGGATGCGATGTCGTCTGAGCTTGCTTGGCATCCTTCGCAGCTTGGCCTCTTTCCTTCAGACCAGACTGGTTCGCTTCGACTTGTGTAATCGGCGCAGTTGTCTGGACTGGAGGGTGGTGGTCGCTTCTAAGCGGATATTCACCTTTCCTCAACACGGTTGGCGAGGGCGATCTTGTCTCATTGATGGGAGACAGATGCTGGGCATCGATGCTCAGTTGATGACCATTCATCCTGTTCTCTCGGGTCGCAAGATCAAGTGGCGCTATCACTCCGCTCTGCTGTCGCATCGCTCGTTGGCGGAGGGATAATTGGGTCCCGTTCGCAACCTCTGGCGACGCTTGCGCTTGTTGGGTCCATCCATGCTGGTTCATCGACATCAGGGCAATTCGATCGCGGAAAGGCGGATCATCGAGCCGAGGTGCAGAGGCAGGTGAGCTTGCAGGGGCCGTGTTCATAGCAGATGACGGAGTAGTTGTACCGTTGACAATCAAAGGGGGCCGCTCGGAAACCGGTGTTTGTACAGTCTCGGGCTTATCGACTTGATCTGAAGCAAAACTGCTTATTCCCAGCCCTTGAACAGGAAATGGGGTGTCCTGCGAAGACCGTGCCGGGTCTTCTCCATTATGCACCTCTGCCGCAGGTCCTGGGGATGGGCGCGACGGAATCGAGCTTGTTCGCAAGGAGGAGCCGCTTCCGTTCACCACCAGTGGCCTTGATGCCGTTCGTCCAGTCGTGTTTGCAGTAACTGGTGATTGTCCTTGCACATTCGAGGTGCCGATAGAGAATCCTCGAGCGTGACCCAGGGGAGATGGAGAGCGGGACGTTCTTCGCATTCGACGATCCAGAATAGTTTGTGGAACTTCGGTGGACAGCCTCCTACGTCCTTGAGTAGGCTGCGAGAGCTCTCCAAAGGCAACAGCATTTGAGGTACCTTGTAACCGCGCTGGACTAGATGCGTCCGAAACGTAGTACCCCAAGTAAGCAGCACCGTCATCGGAGTTCGGCGAGTTGCTTGCAGGCCGCTGAGGCGCCTCATCGTAATCAGCGTCATCCGGAACGAAGCTTGGTATTGGGACTCCGTTGACTTGGCGCGGCGGATTCGTACTGCCGTTTCTCGGCGTGCTAGAACCGGGATGGCCTTGGTTTGGATGTCCTGCTGGAGCAGAGCGTGACGCGGGCTGCGACTGCGACCTAAGTGAACTTCCCGATGTCGAGGTGCCTGACTCTGTAGTCACCGAAGACCTCTGCAGACCTCTGCGATACTCAGGCGTGGCCGTCGTCGTCGCTGGCGTGGAAGGATACGTGAATCCGGATGGATTGTAGTACGCAGCAGTAGGAAAGGAAACTCCGTACATACTGTACCAATCCGGTGCGGCAATGGGAGCACTAAGCGGGGGGTTGTCAAACGAGTTGGTCCTAGATCTCGCTGAGCCCTGCTGCGAAGTCGCGGTAGAACCTTGCATCCTTTGAGCAGCGTGCATTTGTGCCGCCATTTGCGCCTGGACTTGTTGATACACCTGGGATTGATTGTATAACTGGAGGCGAATGTTATTTTCTTGCTGAAGTTGGGCGGCCATGGCTGCACTCACAAGCGCGGGATACTGAAGCTGTGGGTGAGTCTGCGCCTGTTGTGTATACCAAGCGAGCTCCTGCGGTGTCATCGCTACTGAGGGCATGTACATTGTGTTAGTGTCATAGGCCACACTGGAAGAGGCTCTTCGATTGGAATTCCCGTTCCGGTGGAAATTGTTAGAATGACGACCTCCGCGGTAATTACCACGACCGCCTCTTCCGGAATGCTGCTGAGAGGAACTGCGGATCATGACAGGCCTTGACGTCTGAGCAGGCCTTTGGAAAGTTGGCGGCTCTTCCTTTGGATAGACGTACTGTTCACAGCACTCGTGCAATTTTGCTTCAGAGATGAGATCGAAGGCTCGTCGCAACTCCAGATGAAGTCCACGGAAGGAATATTCATCCGCGGTATTGCCCAGATTGCGGATGGTGTTGAAGGGCTCTTCGACGCACAAGTGGTTGTTCAAACCTATATGCCATCCCTTCTCCTGTTTCGAAAGTCTCCTGCCAAGACGGACCGAGATCGCATGCTTATCAAAGTCGAATTCATGCGCGTAGAATCTGAAGAACTGGAAAAGCAGGTCACCGAGAGAAGAGTTGTTCTTCTCACCAAACCCGCGCAGCTTGTCTAAGTCGTCGGCGAACGCACTCTCTGGCCCACCCTTCTTAGGAAGCCTTTGATGTTGTCGCTGGTGAAGTGACGGAAGGACTGGCGGGTCTCGAAGTTGTAGGAATCCGATGATCAGGCAAATCCAAGTGTATGAACTGAGTGTGCCACCGAAGGCTGGTTTGGTCAGCAATCATGTTACTTTATAGGAGGCAGTAGGCCATACCAGCATCATTGACAATTCTCTTCCGGGTCCAGTACTTGACAATCATTGCCAGTGGTCGCACACGAGGATCGATTTCAACGTATGTTCGTACCATCCTCGTGTTTTCCAAAGCTAGTGTGTTGTTCACGTTCATGTCGCAGGCGAGACCAAGTTCGGGATCCCAAATCTTGACGATTGGTACTTTCGCGGCGGAAATGCAAACAACCTTCTCCATGCCCTCTGCCAAGGACGTTAGCGGACGCCTCGAAGACATGACTCGTCGACATACTTTTCGCGAGGAGATTTGCTATCATGCAAACCATCTGCATTTCTTTCCATGGCGTCGTGATGCAGATGTCGACTGTCGGAATGTCAGCTCCGGGCTCGAAACATATCAGTTGGATCGGTTGTCACAAACCATCGGAGTCGTCTGAGCAGAGCAGGTTCCCGGAAGAGCCAAAGAGATTCACGCGAATGTCGTTTCCGGGCCATTCGTCATTGAAAATCTTCTCCAACTTGATCACCAGCTTTTTGCGGTTCTCCTCGACCTTTTTAGTCGGTATTAATCTGTCGTACAATTTCCGCATATCTGTGGTCAACTTTCTTTCATCGTCCTCGGACAATTCGCTCTTGATCTTGTCAAGATTCGTCTTTTCCAGCCTTTCGCTTCCCAGATTGTAGGGCATCCTCCTCCTCGAGTTCACCTGTGCCGTCTCATATTGGCAGCCACCCAAACGCGGAGGGAGAGGTCGTAATGAGGGAAGATTGCTGTTGGTCTCGGAGTACGCAGAGCGGGGGGAATGGTTATTTGCAGCTGTTGGAGAAGGTTCTCGCGACTCAAAAGAAAAGTTCCTAGCATGTTGTTGAGGCGTTGACGGCATGGAGTTGGAGTGAGATTGGCCGTTGGTGGGCCGCGCCGCAGGGCGAGCGGGCAGAGGATGCGGGAGCTCCGACTGCGATGACTGCTGCATCTTGGGCGGAGCGTCCTTGCCTGTTACGACAGCACGATCGCCTTTGTCTTTGTTCTGCACAACTCTATTCCCATGGCCTCCTTGGGTGCCCTTGCTTGCGGAGTTGTCTTTGCTCGACACCTTAGAGGAAGATCGGGACCGAGGGGCCGCCTGAATGTAAGGAGTAGACACTGTCGCCGGAGGAAGCGGTTGTGATTGCTGCAAGCCGCCTCCCCGTCCCGGAGAGACGAGGTTGGTGTAGTGCAGCAACTGCGCCTGGTAGACGGAAGCTTGCTGGGGGAAGAGGAGCGGCCAGAAATCTAGCTGGGCGGGGACGCGGGAAGAAGTGTCGGCGAAGTGGCAAGGGCCGAAGTTCGCGCTCGTGGATGATATCGCGGGTTGGTGAATCCAGGGACCTGTCGGATAAGTATGCTTCGATTCAGCGGTGGTCGCCCGACTTTCCATGGAGCGACTCCTTGCTCAGCTTCCGTAACGAGGGCGAGTCGGCAGAGGCAGAGCGGCGGAGATCGAGCGGGATCTTCTAACGGCAACTGATTCGTCGCAGACAAAATGAACCGAGATCGAGTGACAGGCGAGACGTGAGGGGGTAAAGGGTGTTGAGAACACGGTCGGGATGTCGACACGGCTCAGCGTGTTCGAGTCTGGCTCCGAGGATGGCAGACGAGGGGGTGGGCGGTTGAGTGCTCGTGTATCTGGCAGAGGGTGGCTTGCACGAGTAAACTGCTGCTAGATGTGTGCAAAGGAGTCGACGGTAGGCATGAAGTGCTGCGAAAGCGAAGTAGGTCGGGTAGGCACAGTTGTGTGTGGGTTGTCGAAGAGGAAATGGGGTTCTTCGCTGTGCGGCGGACGGCCCTCTGAAGAGGAAGAGAGAATGTCGTCGGTTGAAGGAGGCGAAAGGAAGGGTGTGGAGTTTAGATCGGGGACGTTGGCCCAAAAGCGACAGGACTGAACGGGGGGTGCCTCGGGCGGTGGACCGCGAAATAACGATGGGGGAAGGGTCTAAAGGGGGTGCACCGCGTAGCCGACACGGTTCGTTCTGCTGGCAGCAAGGCAGTCTCTCTCGGTCGATACAATGCGGCGCTTCAGGTTTGGTGATAGCAAGAAGAGCAGAAGGAGAGGAAAAAAAGAGGATGTCAAAACGAGGCCGGATTTCAGAGAACTGAATGATGTTGCCGGGAGAGGGAAGAGTGAGTAGAAGGGGAGCGTTGCGTTTGGGTGCAAGGAAGGTGCAGCAGAGACACCGTCAGGAAGGCAAGGTGAAGGTACCTGGCGGCTTTCGGCTTAGGAGAGTGTAGTCGATGTACCTCTCCACTTGCGCACTTTCCCTCTCCTGCTGTCTTCTCTCGGAGGGGGCAGGTTAAGGCAAGGGCGACGGCAGTATGGGCAGATGTGGGTGAGGCGCGGGACGTGTATAGCGCATGCGGCACTGGGCAGAAGAGGAGTTGAGGCAGACGATAGGAGAAGGCAGGAATGGTTGGTCATGTACCTTCAGGGGGTTGATAGGGTAAGAAGGTACTTGGCGGTAGTAAGGTACCCTACCGGCGCACCTGGTAACTATTGGGTAAGGAAGGCACTGTTAAGGTAAGGTATGGGAGGTTCTGATAGGTAGGGGTAGGTAAGGTAGGGGAAGCTGCTGGCTCCGTTGTGTCGAGGACTCGTTCGCCGAGAGGATGCAGCCGACAAAGACAGAGAGAGGGAGGGGGAGAGAGAGAGAATGCAGGCAAACAGCAAGAAGCCTACCATACCTCAGGTTCTATGCTACTAACAGCATCTACCTAGCAGTCACACGCATTGCATCAGACACGGAGGAGGGGAAGGCAATAAGGTACTGGAGGGCAATAAGGTACGGGAAGACAAAAAGGCACGGCGCGGAGCAGAGCGCAGTTGGCGGTACGGATACATTTAGTTGGTGTCCCGTCCGAAGTCAGCGTTATGTTCCATTGGGTTGGTGTGGCCGGGCTGCTTGCTGGGTGTGAAGTAAGGCAGGTACGGTGCTGCGTACAGCAGAAACGAATGCCCCGACTAGGTAGGGGACTCCCAGGTTTCCTGTGCCTAGAACGATTTGCATCTGCTCTTCTCTGCGCCTTTAATCTCAACTGGATTAAGAGGATAGGAATTCAAGGTGCAAGGAACCTTAACAAAAACGGCGCAATGATAGGTAGCCAACTGGACGGACCCGGGCCGCAATGAGTATTTAAAACCACACCAACCAGTAGATGGGGAAGTAGGCATTTACACCAAGTGTAAGGTAGCGTAAGATGATCCAGATACCTAAAGTAATGAGCCCGACGACCGCCTTGCAGCTGACGGAACATAGTCGAGATAGCGGCCAACAAACGAAACAAGTTGACTGAGGCGAAGAAAAAAAAAAGTAAATACCTACCTAGCTGGCCAAAACCTGGCCGTGGCCGAGTTGCGCGCGTGTAAGCCGTTTACTCATCCAACATATGACAACATGGAAACCAGCCGTTTGTCGATGTCAGGAGGGTGGAAGCTGTACCACTTTGTGATGCCAAGTCCCATCGCAACTGCCAACTGGGCAAGACTCAAAGATGCAATTCCACAACCCCCCATTTGCACCCTCCTCTCCTTCCCGTTCTCGCGCCCATCCCCTCCCGCGATCGCATTCTGTTATCTCTAAGGTAAGTAAGGTAAGGTAAGGTACCTAAGTTACCTTAAGATAGGTAGCGAAATAGTAACCGGTAGATCAGGGCAGGCGCTGATTCCCATCCCTCCTTCTCCCGTAATTTTGATGAAATGGGAATCGGATTGCATTGAGTTGTCCTCCCCGCGGGAGTACGAGCTCAGGTAGGTAGGTAGTGAGGTACCTTGTGTAGATAGTAGATACCTAAGGTACCTACCTTAATCTATCTCGGCACTCGGCTTGTAGCCTCTCCAACGCATCACATTTCAGCACAGCTTATACCTTCCATGCGTTTGCTTTGCCCGCCTGAGGTAATTTGATACTCGCAGTATATGTATGGAGCGCGCGGGCTAATTGGCAGCAGTAGAAGTGGGGAAACGATACGCTGCGGACGCAATTTGGGGGAAAGAGGAGGGAGGGGCCATTATTTCTGAGAAAACTGAAAATGCTACTTTCTGTATCCGTACCCAGTTTCCCTACCTACTTATACCTTGAGCTACCTACCCACCTACCTTACCTTGCCTGGTGGTACCTAAGGGCCTAAGGTGAGAGGGAAAGCAGGTACTGCATGCCTTCATTGCTCACCTTATGCTCTTCGCGCGGTCCTGGCCGACTTTGGCTGACTTTGTCTGCGGCTGCGCTCTGCAGTGTTCTGCCAGCTGCTGCTGAGGTATTGCCAATGGCCTCAGCACCAGCCAAGTACTTATCTTGCCTTACCGTCCCTTACACACCCAGGCTACAGGGGTTAAGGGCCCAGACAGGCGCCACATGCCCCTCCAACCACTGGTTGTCACTTGTGCCTTTCGTCTGTTGGGAGATGACGTCGGAAAGACAGATGGACTGTCTTGAATTCGATGTTGTGTTGGATTGGAACACTACCTTAGAGCGAGCCTTCGAAGTCCGGCCACGTCTTCAATGTTTACCTCATTCTCACACCTATCAGACGGGAACTCCACAATCAAGTACGCTTTTGGGTTCTATTCGATGCGGCCGGCGAGTCCCGCGGATGAGGTGGTACCTTGAAGTGATGTACAGCCCCAATAGGGCTATGTTTCTTAGTAAGCAAAGGGACCCGCTGAAAGGCGCTTGTTTGCATTGCAAGATAATCTTCCAGTGAGGCATTTGGCCCAGCCCTCCCCGCCTCCCGGTCCAGAAGTGCTCCTCCAGAATGGAACAAGGAAGAACTGGGACAGACATGTGCCAGGTAGCGCTTCGTCGCACCTACCGCGACAGATGCCGACGACACCGCGCCCACGACTACGGGTTTGGGGCCTCCTCATGATTTATTTTGATCTTACGGATATCACTTCGCCCTATCTTCTCTTCCCCCCGTCCTTTGCCGCCCCTCTTGTCTCGTCTCGTCTTGTCTCGTGGCCTATCGTCTTTTTCAATTCCCGTTTCTCCATTTCCCACAGCTCCCACCTCCCCTGCCCGCATCATCTATTTCCACCGCTTGAAATTATCAGGGTCCCGGGACTGTGGCCACCTGAATGTCTTTCCAGGAACCAGGAGACGGTGGGGGACAGGCCATACACACCCCAGCTACACTTACGTTACCTTACACGACCAACTCGCTACTTCAAGGGCCCTGTCCGGCAGCGATGGGATAGCTCCAACTGCCCAAGCCCGAGCCAACAATGTACGAGAATCACCCACGCGTGTTGACACCAACCGGATCGTGCTCGTGTCGTCTCATATGAAGGCCGACTCCCTTACATTGTGCCACTCTCCGCAATACTAGGACCCCGGCTGGTTCGACCGCCTCCTTTCGTCTGAGTCTTTCTTCGAGTTCGTCCTGGGGCTTGGGAACTGCCCCGGCCAACCCCTTCTCCGTGCGTCTTGCCCATGATTCTCAACCACCGATGGGAACGTGAGCGAGAGACAGCCGTTGTTCCGATCCCCGTCTACCGATCCAGCAACACGCTGAAGCTACGGAAAGACCACAACATGAGCTTCAACCATCTCATTCCAGCCTCTCTTCTCCAGTGCCCGTGTGTGGGGTCGAGCTACAAAGCGGCCTGCCTATGCCTATGCGGCTGCTGCTGTCGCCGCTTCTGAAGAGACCGCAGCAATACATACGGCCCGTCTAGGCGATGATAGTTCCTTGGTACCTGCAGTCTAAGACTGCATGTGAGCCAGCTACTTCCACGCATCCTTCAGTGACTTGGCCTCGGAATTTAAGTCATATTTCCCCATGCGGCCGACACTCTCGTTCGCGCTTCTCTTTTTCAGGGGCTCGATGCGATGGCTTAGGTGCCTCACTCGGGAGGGTGGTCACTCTCCGCCTGGCAAAGAATGTCCTTCCCACATTAGATTGCTAATCTGCGGCCGGCGAGTTAAACTGAGAGATGTGCCTAGCTTTCTCGGCGATACGACAACATTGCTCTTTCCTGCTAGCTCACTAAACAGGAGACTATCCATCGGCTCCCGTACGAGCAGGCTAAGCAGCAACAACCCGCCAAACATGTCCCTGTCATCAAGACACCAAGACTCTCGCTCAAGTCCGAAAGTCTATGAGTGTCTCCAGAAGCCTTGCAACAGAGTTGCCAAACTTAGTTCTATCCAAAGAGATGCTCGCCACCGACGACCTCGTTTATTCGGGACGGTCCTTCGCGTTTCAAGCCACTTTTACGAAGTATACTACCGTAGCTATGTGGTTTAGTGCTGGAAAAGAGCCGATGAATTACACTGCTCACGAGAACGGTCCAGAAACATGTCAGCTGAAATGAGGCGCGGTTGAGATGTAGCAGTCTCGGCGCCTCTCCTTTTTTTCTTACCTCCGGGACGCCCTCCGAGTTGCCTCATCCCGTCTTTCGGCCTTAATTCTGACATACTCTTTTTCATCGCACAAGAGCTTCCGCCTGACCTTTGCTTCGGATTTTCTGCCCTCAGAACCGGAATTTGTACACAAGACGGCATTGCCTGTGGGAACATACCACAAGGCCCGACCAGCTCGCGGCGTCGCTAGCGAAGGTCAGCATCGGCTCTCGCATGCCGCCGCTGCGGACTTGAGACGAGGTGGAGGGGGCCAATCTAGGCGCAACCGTAGCGCAACCGCATCCAGATGGGACAAGATCTGAGGCCACGACTCTGGGCTTGTCTACTGACGTAACAGCACTAAAGGGTTGACGATACTTCCAGCCACAGGACGAGCATGCGGGGGGGGGGGGGGGGGGGGGGGGGGGGGGGGGGGGGGGGGGGGGGGGG